>JADRCC010091400.1:0-12510 GCA_019843855.1 Hylomyscus alleni
AAAAAAAAAAAAAAAAAAAAAAAGTATACCAGAGCCAGAAAGGATTAGGAAAGACTTAAATTTCAAGGATCTGTAAAAATATCACAGGAATTCATTAGATTCCCATGGCAACTGGCCTTTAAAGCTAAATTTGCCTGGGCCATAAGTGGAGGTTAATTGCACTTGTTGTCTCCATATCAACTAGAATTAAGTAATATGCTTTAAAATGTGAAAGTGACCTAGTTTAAATAAATATAAACAATAAGCATGGAGCCTAGTTTGTAGTTTTGAATGAGGACGTGAGCTATGTTTATTTTGTCTACCACTTTAACTTGCATATATTAAGCAGTATGGCAAATATTTGTGAAAGGAACGAAGATAGGAAAGGGGTGGTGAGAAAGTAATTCATTGAAAACATCATTCTGAATTCTGAGTTGTGCTTCATTCAGTTTAGCATAATGAAATAAAGGTCCAAATAGAAAGATTTATTTAAGGATTTAGGGAAAAACTATGAAGTATTTGCTGTGACTTTAAATTATGAATATAAAGTCATGTTCTTTAATAACATATCCCTCAGTGGGCCTGTAAAAGATTGAACATTGACCTGAATCCATTTATTCATGCATTTAATAAATATTTATCGAACAGCCACTATTCATGCAGCATGCTTTAAATTTGGAAGACACATTACCTTCACCTTTAAGGAATTTGTAATCTAGGGTTAAACACATATGTACACAATGCAAATGATTTAAGAGAGCAAAGTGGTGAACCACAGTAGCACTAGAAATAAGTTTTTAAATAAAAAACCCTTAAGTTCAGATCATGTGTATTCATGTGGCCTTGGCATGACAATATATTTCATCTCAATTATTAACTAGTAATACAAAGAAATCAGTATTATCTACCTCAGAGAGCTAAAATGACAAAAAGATAATGAATTTAAATTGCTAGCATAGCTTCTGATGCTATTAACAAATAATAACAACAATGTGATTACGAATGGTTGTTCTTTAATAATAACAGTGAAAGCAGAATTTTTTTTTTTTTACTCCTAAGAGTTTTATTTCATTTCATCATCATCTGACCACCAAAGATTGCAAAGCTGCTATCTTCACAGTTGCCCAGTGGTCAAGGTGGAGATCTCTGGACACTTGACAAATGGTTCTGCGTTCTCTGACATCTGTGTTATCATTTGAGGTGCTAGTGGTACTGCTGCTCTCACTTTTGTCAAGTTCCTCTTGTAGATCCTGGTTAAGCTTCTCATTTAACAGATGGTAAAGACTGACCTCTTTGTGGTTTTCTTTCCTTCTTCACCTTAACCAAGGGAGTCTGAGCTCTTATAGCTTTTTCACATAGGCTTGGTTGAATTTATTTATTGCAACTAGTTTTTTAGTTATCTATGTGCCTGGTAAGGGACACTTCCACCTGCACCCTAACCAAGGAAAGCAGAATGTTTTAAGACAGCATAGGATTAAATGCCACATGAGGACCACCTAGCACAGGCCAGCAAACTTCTTCTGTAAATAATTTTGCTTTTACAGACCATATACAGTGTTGGCTGAACATTATTTATATTTGCATTGATATTGATATTTCTTGATAAATAAAACAACAGCATCCCATGTAATAAGTTGTGTTAGCTTTCTAACATAATACCACATATAAAGAAAATTTATCAAAAGAAAGGATTGTTTTGCCTCACAGTTTTAGCAATCTATTTTGTGATTGGTTGGCTGTGTTACATTTGGGTCTGGGGTGAGGTAGGTATAGAAATAAAGTGGATACTAGAGCAGAACCCCTCAGCCTCAAACAGTCAGGTATACTTCTGCCAGGCATAGAATAAAACTATGAAAAGAAGGGTCTGCGGAATCACTGTTCCCTTCAGTTACCCTAATAACCATCTGTTATCAGATCTTTCTCATCTTTTCAGTTTTCTACCCTGATCCTTTGGTGACTACTCCAAATCTGTTTGTGCAGGCTATGTAAATCCTGACTAGTAGATTTGGATAGGAATCTACTATTCTCCAATCCTGTGGGTGAAGAAAGTACTGTAGAATCTCAACTGGTATGATGGATTTCTTTTAAATGGAGTAAACTGATACTAGTCTTAGAAAATGAATGGAAAATAAATATACTTTAAAATGATACTTCTTAACTCAACTTTAATGAACATGTTCTTCATATGTAATCCTAGCTAAGCTGGCTTTTTCCAAAATTGACCTTAAACTTGTGAAGTTCCTTCTGCCTCAGCTCTCTGGGGTTATAAGCATGCATCACCATGCAAGGCTAACTTAATATTTTTTTAAAAAAATATTTTATTTATTTACATTCTACTCATTGCCCACAGGATCCTCTCTCCCACAGTTTCTGATCCCATTCCTCCTCCCCCTTGCCTCCAAGAGGGTGCTCCCCTCCC
Organism: Hylomyscus alleni; assembly: GCA_019843855.1. Taxonomy (NCBI): domain Eukaryota; kingdom Metazoa; phylum Chordata; class Mammalia; order Rodentia; family Muridae; genus Hylomyscus; species Hylomyscus alleni. The sequence continues at coordinate 2,399 of JADRCC010091400.1, forward strand.
CCCCAGGCTTCCTGCTTCCTTGGGTTCTCAAGTCTCTCAAGGATTAAGAGCATCTTCTTCCTCTGAGGCCAGACCAGGCAGACCTCTACTATAATATGCCAGGGGCTTTAGACCATCTCCTGGTCAGTAGCTCAGTCTCTGGGAGATTTTAGGGCCTAAGTGAGTTAAGACTGTTGGTCTTCCTTTGGGGTCATTCTCCCTTTCAGCTTCTTCAATCGTTCTCCCTAATTCAACCATAGGGAACCCTGACTTCAGTTCTAAGGTTGAATGTAAATATCTGCTTCTGTTCCAGTCAGCTGCTGGTAGGGCCTCTCAGAGGAGGAGCCATGCCAGGCTTCCATCTGTAAGCACATCAAAGCATAGTAGTGTCAGGCCTTGGTGTCTCCCTATAATATGGATCCCAAGTAGGGCCTGCCTTTGAACTGCCTTTCCTTCAGGCTTTTCTCCATTTTTGTCTCTGTAATTCTCTTAGACAGGAACAATTCTGGGTCAGGAATTTTGACTGAGGGAAAGTAACCCTGTCCTTCACTTGAGACCCTGTCTACTGAAGGTAGATGCTTTGAGGACCCTTCCCCTAATGTTGGGTATTTTGGCTAAGGTCACCCTCAATGAGTCCTGAGAGGATGTCATATCTTGGGTTTCTGGCACTTTCTAGAGGTTCCCCTCATCTCCCACTCCCTGAGGCTGCTTACTTCCATTCATTCTCTTGGCCCTCTGGGCTTTACTCGGGTCTCCTCCTCCCCATATCTTCTCTTGTTCCCCTTTTTTCTCTCCTTTCCTCCACCCAGGTTCCTCCCACCCTCTGCCTCTGGTGATTGTTTCCTTTACCCTTCTAAGTGGGATTGAAGCATCCTCACTTGGGCATTTGTGCTTATTAAACTTTATATGGTCTGTAGGTTGTATCCTAGGTATTCTGTACTTTTTGGCTAATATCCACTTATTAGTGAGTTCATATGATACATGTCCTTTTGGGTCTGAGATACCTTACTCAGCATGATATTTTCTAATTCTATACATTTGCCTGCAAAACCCATGATGTCTTCCTTTTTTTCTTGTCATTATTTTTATTTTCTTATTAGACAATTTCTTTATTTATATTTTAAATGTTATCCCCTTTCCTGGTTTCCTCTCCGAAAAATCACTATCCCATCCCCTCTTCCCCTGCTTACCAGCCTACCCAGTCCCTCTTCCCTGTCCTGGCATTCCCCTACATTGGGGCATAGAACCTTCATAGGACCAAGGGCCTCTCTCATTTATGTGCAACAAGGCCATCCTCTGCTATGTATGCAGCTCGAGCCATGAGTCCCACCATGTGTACCCACCATGTGTACTTGGTGGTTTAGTCATTGGGAGCAATGAGAATACTGGTTAGTTTATATTGTTGTTCCTCCTTTGGGTCTGCAAACCCCTTTAGCTCCTTGGTTCCTTTCTCTAGCTCCTTCATTGGGAACCCTGTGCTCAGTCCAATGGATGGCTGTGAGCATACACTTCTGTATTTGTAGGATACTGGTAAAGCCTCTCAAGAGATAGCTATATCAGGCTCCTGTCAGCAAGCACTTGTTGGCATCCACAATAGTGTCTGGGTTTGGTGACTGTATATGGTATGGATTCCCATGTGGGGCAGTCTCTGGATTGACCTTCCTTCAGTCTCTGCTCCATACTTTGTCTCTGTAACTCCTTCAATGACTATTTTGTTCCCCCTTCTAAGAACGATCGAAGTATCCACACTTTGGTCTTCCTTTTTCTTGAGTTTCATATGGTTTGGGGATTTTATCTTTGGTATTCTGAGCTTCTACACTAATATCCACTTATCAGTAAATGCATACCATATCAGTAAGACAAATAGGCAACCAACAGATGGGGAAAGGATCTTTACCAATCTCTACATCTGATAGAGGGCTAATATCCAATATATGCAAAGAACTCAAGAAGGTAGACTCCAGAGAACCAAACAACACTATTAAAAATGGGGTACAGAGCTAAACAAAGAATTATCAACTGAGGAATACCAATATGGCTGAGAAGCACCTAAAGAAATGTTCAACATCCTTAGTCATTAGGGAAATATCATTCAAAACAACCCTGAGATTCCACCTCACACCAGTCAGAATGGCTAAGATCTAAAACTCAGGTTACAGCGGATGCTGGCAAGGTTGTGGAGAAAGAGGAACAATCATCCATTGCTGGTGGGATTGCAAGCTGGTACAACCACTCTCTAAATCAGTCTCTGGGGGTTCCCTCAGAAAATTGGACATAGTACTACCTGAGGACCCAGCTATAGTACTCCTGGGTATATAGTCATATACCCAGAAGATGCTCCAACATGTAACAATGACACATGCTCCAATATGTTCACAGCAGCCTTTTTTATAATAACTAGAAGCTGAAAACAACCCAGATTTCCATCAACAGAGGCATGGATACAGAAAATATTGTACATTTACACAGTGGAGAACATTTACTCAGTTATTAAAAACAACGAATTCATGAAATTATTAGGGAAATGGATGGATCTGGAGAAAAACATCCTGAGTGAGGTAACCCAAAGACAAAAGAACACACATGGTATGCACTCACTGATGTCTTCCTTCTTAAAAGCTGAATAGTATTCCATTGTGTCAATAAACCTCATTTTCTCTATCTATTCTTTGAGGGATATCTGGGTTGTTTCCAGCTTCTGGCTGTTACAAATAATGCTTCTATGAACATATTGGAGCACATGTCTTTGTGGTATGGTGGGGTATTCTTTGGGTATATGCCCCAGAGTGGTATAGCTGCGTCTTCAGGCAGAGTTATTTTCTTAGGAGACTCCAGATTGATTTCCAGAGTAGTTTCACCAGTTTACAATCCCACCAGCAACTGAGGAGCATTACTCTTTCTCCAAATCCTAGCCAACATCTGCTTTCACTTTAATTTTTGATCTTAGCCATTCTTTTTGGTGTGAGGTAGAACCTCAGGGTCATTTTGATTTGCACTTCTCTGATGACTATGGACTTGGAACATTTCTTTAAGCGGTTCTCAGCCATTCAAGATTTTTCTGTTGTGAATTCTCTGTTTATCTCTGTACCCCATTTTTTAATTGGCTTATTTGCAGTTTTGGAGTTTAATTTCTTGAGTTCTTTATATATTTTGTGTATTAGCCCTCTACTGGATGTGGGAGTTAGTGAAGATTATTTTCCCCAATCTGTAGGTCACCAATTTCTCCTACTACTAATGTTGTCTTTGTTTTTACAGAAGCTTTTCAGTTTCATAAGGTCCCATTTATCAATTGTTAATCTTAGAGCTTGAGCTTTAGGTGTTTTGTTCAGGAAATTACCTCCTGTGCCCATGTGGTTGAGAGACTTTTCCACTTTCTCTTCTATTAGATTCAGTATATCTAGTTTTATACTGAAGTACTTGATCCACTTGGACTTCAGCTTTGTACAAGGTAATAAATATGGATCTATTTTCATTTTTCTACTTACAGACTACCAGTTGGACCAGCACCATTTATTGAAGATTCGTTCTTTTTTTCCATTGTATGTTTTTGGCTTTTTGTCAAAGAACAAGTGAGCATAGGTATGGTGGTTTATTTCTGGGTCTTTGATTCTTTTCCATTGATCTACCTGTCTGTCTCTGTACCAATACCATGCACTTTTTTTGTTTTTGTTTTGTTTTGTTTTTACTATTGCTCTATAGTACAGCTTGAGGTCAGGGATGGTGATTCCCCTGGATGTTCTTTTATTGTTATGAATTGTTTTGGCTATACTGGATTTTTTGTTATTCCAGGTGTATTTGAAAATTACTCTTTCCATGACAATGAAGAATTGTGTTGGAATTTTAATGGAGGTTTCATTGAATTTGTAGGTAGCTTTTGGTAAAATGGTCATTGTCACTATGCTAATCTTAATCCATGAGCGTGGGGGATCTTTCCATCTTTGACGTCTTCTTCTTTTTTGTGTGTTTGTGTGTGTGTGTGTACTTGAAGTTCTTGTCATACAGTTGCTCTTGCTGCTGCTGAAGCTCAAGCTTCACATATGTTACATATTTCCTATAAATAATTCATCCTTTGGCTGGAAATATGTGAGAAGTATTCCAATGGAATTATAACTACTAGTAGCAATTGGCATTCATTAAATGGATATAGTAGATGTTGGGTGAAAAGTTCTTGGAAGAAGACATTTGGTACTAGGTTTGGCATACAGGAGGTACTGTTAATAATGCTTGTAACAGTCAGTCCGTAATTAACATGACATAAAGGTTTAGAAAAAGTTATATGGAGGTAGTAAAGTGTATTAGAAGGGTGCTGGATTAAAAAAAACTGGATGGATGAATTAATTGATTGTAACAGAAGCAGTGCATGCTAAGAGCAAAATGTACAGTATATAAAGACAAGGTAACAGGAATTGATATCAGAAATATAAACCCCTAAATCACATTAAATGTGTTGAAAAAACTTAAAATATATTAATCTGCTGCAGTGCCCACCTTTCATATAATAGCAAACATATTATAATTAGACAACAAACATATTACGTTTAAACAGGATTTATCTTTGTATCTTCTTCCATGGGTATTTTGAGATACAGAGAAAAAGTGTGGAGAAGAAACTGAAGGAAAGGCCATCCAGAGACTTTCCCACTTGGGGATCCATCTCATATACAGCTACCAAACCCAGACACTATTGTGGATGCCAACAAGTGATTGGTGACAGGAGCCTGATATAGCTGTCTCCTGAAAGGCTCTGACAGTGCCCGACTAATACAGAAGTAGAGGCTCAGAGCCATCCATTGGACTGAGTACAGGGTCCCCAAGGAAGGAGCTAGAGAAGGACTCAAAGAACTGAAGGGGTTGCAGCCCCTTAGGACGAACAACAATATGAACTAACTAGTACCCTCAGATCTCCCATGGACTAAAACACCAACCAAAGAGTACACATGGGGGGACCCGTGGCTCCAGCAACATATGTATAGCAGAGGATGGCCTAGTTAGAGATCAATGGGAGGACAGGCCCTTGGTCCTGTGAAGGCTATATGCCCCAGTGTAGGGGAATGCCAGGACAGGGAAGTGGAAGTGGGTAGGGTGGTAAGCAGGGGAGGGGGATGGGATAGTGGGTTTTCGGAGGGGAAACCAGGAAAGGAGATAATATTTAAAATGTAAATAAAGAAAATATTTAATAAAAAATTGCTTCCCACCAAAACAAAAAAATTGATTTTTGTAGGAACATTTGACACATGAATGCTGTCTATGTGTAACAGTAGGCTTCTAATTCAAAAGTTTTGATTGTATGGAAATATGAAATTTTGTGATTAATTTTTAAGGCTTACACTGTTCCCACATTTTAAACATCATTCATACAACAAACTCTTACATGATGTATTATATATTTGAAGATTTTAGCCTCATAAATGTTTATAATTTAACAATGTTTCTAAATGTCATTAAAATCCATCAAGAAATGTGATATTATCATGTTCTGTTTCTGTCTCTGGCATACTGTTAAAATCTATGTTTGACTTCTTTTATAATTTTTCATCAGATCAATGTTTTTATTTGTACTATAAGGTCATTGATGAAACGGTTAATTTGTCTGTCAAGATAGGGCCACAGATGTATCTGAAAGAGCTGTCTGAATGGCGTGGCACTAATGCAATTTCACAAATGACTTAATGAGGCACATAAAGCATATTTCTCCTATTAAATACACATAGCCATAGCATGGAGTTATGTCTTGCTTTACGGGCTGTGAAAACTAATTTTAATCAGCTAACAGATGAAAAGACTCTTCAAGGTTATGCAGATTATGTTATAAAAAAAAACCCTAAATGCAAAATCCTCAATGAGTGCTCAGGAAGGAAAATTTCAATCAAGGATATTTGTTTAGATTGACAACATTTGTCAGTTTCATGAGTTTCCAGGAGGACTTCAGAAGGGAAAATTAGAATCTGAGTTCCATTTTTTCAAGCCAAAATGGGGAAAAAGCAAAGTCATTTAGGGCTTATGCTCATTTAAAAAATAGCTACTGAACTGTGTTTTTCTGATTGTTAGAAAAAAGCCCCAAAGAATCATAAGAACTCCATGATCCTAGATGATCTGCTTCTTTTCTACCCTGGATCAGAGCACAATTACAGTTATATTTGTGACTTTTTAAAAATCCCATGAATACTTGCAAATGTTTCTCAGTGTGCTTGGAAACTGTGGCCACCACTTTCATCTCCATAGCAACAAATAATTTTCAAAATACCTTCAAGTGCAAATTTGTATACATCATTGATCCATGCATTAATTTACTGAAAAATCATATGTAGATTTTTCTCTATGCCCTGTCATCTAATCTAATAGATGCTATAGATAAAATAGAGTTCAGACTACTTCTAATTATAGCCTATCTCAGAGCTCTGTGAGACACTGACCTTATTAATAATGATGCAGCCTTGTAACTAACAATGCAATCAGGCAGTCGATAGTGAACCACTGATAAATAATTGAGGGAGAAGTTAATCCCTAGCATCAGTAGGTGGTACCAAATTTAGTGAGGGAAACTGTTTACATCATGAGGTCATATGAATGGATTAATGCTCTTTACATAAAGGTGCAGGACAATTCCCTGTCTGTCTGTCTGTCTGTCTGTCTATCTATCTATCTATCTATCTATCTATCTATCTATCTATCTATCTCTATCTCCCTCATCTCAATTAGTCTATAGTATTCTGTTATATCACTATAGAATTGACTAAGGTAAAATGCACTGAGAAGTGAGGCCATTCCTAACATATGTTCTGAAAGCATCGACATAGCTTTTGAACTGGATAATGGGTAGAATATAGAAAAGTTTAGAGGAGAAAGCTTTAAAAAGCCTATATTGCCATAAATGGAAGATTATAATAATGCAATTCAGTGAGAGTTCAGAAGACAATAAACATATAGAGTTTGCTCTCATAGTCTCAGAACACTTTTCAGAATATAAGCAGTAAAAATAATTTGATGAATTCTCAGATAGAAATGAATAAGGTATTTGAGATAGAAGTAAAGGGCATATTTGTTATAAAATGGGTAAAGCCTTTCATAATTGTATCTATAACACAGTGAAGGAAGAATTTAGGATTCAATCATCTAGGATATCTTGTGGATGAAACCTCTAAGCAAAACAGTGGAGGAGCTATGTCTTAATTGCACACAGTAAATTGAGAAGAGAGAAATGATGAAAGTTAGAACTGGTAATCAAAGGGGAGACTGGCCTTGGGATTCAAAGGCTATTTCAGCTGCCCACATAGTTTGTTTTAAAAGGGAATTTTCAAAAGAGGAAATTGAGATGAATCGACCATTTGTTGAGGAGTTTAGAATAGGTAGAAGGAAAATATTTATACAGACGATATGAGCATGATCCTGAATGTTTGGAGATATATTCCTGAAATTCCTTTCAGCACAGGTCCAGAGTAGTCTGGAGAAAAGATATATGTCAAAAGGATACACAGTACACTATTGGAATATTGGATCACATGGTTCAGGGTCACTTGCATTTTCTTTTCCTTGCATTCTGGTACAGCCTTCTTTTGGTCCCAGTGTATGACTCAAAAGGCTTAAGGATAGTCTGAACTAAAACTTAGGAAGACACAAGTGGCAATTCTTGACATTATGAGTTTTGTCCATCTACAGATATAGAAAATGCAAGAGATAAGGGGACACTGATTCCTCTACTTTCATGTCAAGAATGGACTGGGGTAACAGGCAGTAATTTATTGCAGTAAAGGAGCTACTATTGAACAACAATAAAATGGTGCTAAGCAGTAATGTAAGGCTTAAACTACCCAAAGGTGTTCTACTTTGTTTTTGTGGGGTCATTGCAATAGAACTCTTGTCAAAACCTTGTACCTCAAAAGCCAGCAACTAAATCTATAAGAGGAATGCAGGAATAAGACTCTCATCCAAGTGCTAGAAAGATGTACTGGTTCCTAAGAGCACAGACCAGGGTAGGATTTCCAGTACCAGTATAATATCTCACAACCTTCTATAACTCCAGTTCCAGTGGATCTGATGGGCTTTCTCAAAACAAGACATTTATTTTGTACACAGATATCCATGCAGCAAGAACCAATACACATAAAATTTAAAGAAATTTAAAGACTATGAACCATAAGAGCTATAGCATGGATTGAACCTGACAAAACCACTGAGATAAAGCTGTCTAAGGTATGTGTCTGTTAACACATACATTGACATGTGTTAACAGAAATTTAAAAAATGGAATAAAAGATTAAATATTCTTTACTAGCTTTAAGATTATTTTTTTTTTACCTTGTTGGATTTTGGATTTACTTCGGACCAGCTACCTATCATTTCATCCCTTTTCCTTCTTTTTGTAATGACCAACACTTGCTCTCCATCAAACAATTACAAGTTGTTTAAATGTGTTCTATTCAAAGATGGGAGTACATACACAGTAGTGGTCTCATTTTATTATAGTGCATAGTGACATCATGATCATCTTAATTTGTTCAAGGACAGTCATGATGAAATCATTTCTTGACACATTTCTCAAAATAAACTATCATCATAAAGGATATATGACTGTATATAGGTAAGTTGCACTTATTTCATGGGCTGCAGGAAACTCATCTTACTATGATTCACTCTTTGAGAATTATATATTTTTAGATGAAACTTTGGATTGTTTAATTGGTGCTGGAACAAGTTAAGATTTTGGGGATTTGTAAAAGGATAAATATGTTTTACATTTGAGAATATGATATTGGAGGACAGGAATAGAATTCTATAGTTGGAAGGCATGAAAATAGTATTGAGAGATTCTTTCTTAGTCTAACTGCATTAGATTGTGAGTTATAATAATGGGGGAGTTTAGACCATGAAGTGTATATTATAACAAATGGATTAACACTAATAGTAAAAGGCTTGAGACTGTGAGTTCTCTCTTTCTTTGTCACTCCTTTTGTCTTCTCATCTCACCCTCCCTTTTATCCTTCTTTCCTTCTCTACTGTATCCCAGGTTTCTGACTTTCTAATATGCAATGATACAATACTAAAGCCCTTCTTAGGTGCTGATCAACCACTCTGAGTCTTCATCATCTCTAGAATTGTAAGAAACAAATATCTGTTCTTTATGAGTTACCTAGTATGTAATATTCTATTATGGCAACACAGAAAGGACAAAGAAATTGCAGAAGTTCACCTTAGAAAGGCAAGAGTATTTGTAATTTAAGGCTAGAATTAAACAAATGATATTTTTCATTGAAAAGTTGAAATAATGTCCATGGAGTTTCAAGTCAACTATGCTTAGTGGAAAGCTAAGGCTCTTTCTTTTTTTTTTTAATTTATTTTATTTTTTTTATTTTTCTTTTTAATGAACAAACAAAAACAACAAGAACAAACCCCTGTTGCCTCCCCCCTCCCCATGCCTGCCACTCCAACTTCTCCCACTTATCAGCCCTATCATTCCCCTACACTGGGGCACAGAATCTTCACAGGGCCAAGGGCCTCTCCTCCCATTGATGACCGACTTTGCAATCCTCTACTATACACATGCTGCTAGAACAATCAGTCCCACCATGTGTACTCCTTGGTTGGTGGTTGAATCTCTGGGAGCTCTGAGGGTGTTGGTCAGTCCATATTGATGTTCATCCCAAGAGGTTGCAAACCCTTCAACTCCATTGGTTCTATCTCTAACTCCTTCATTGGGGACCCTATACTCAGTTCAATGGATGGCTATGAGCCTCTACTTCTGTATTAGTTAGGCACTGTCAGAGCCTCTCAGGAGACAGCTATATCAGGCTGGAGTGCCCTTCCTTCAGTCTCTGCTCCATAGTTAGTCTCTGCAACTCCTTGCATGGATATTTCGTTCCCCCTTTTAAGAAGGAATGAAATATCTTCCTTTTTCTTGAGTTTCTGGAGGTTTGTGGGTTGTACTTTGTGTATTCCGAACTTCTGGGCTAATAACCACTTATCAGAGAGTGCATACCATGTGTGTTCTTTTGTGATTAGGTTACCTCACTCAGGATGATATTCTCCAGATCCATCCATTTCCTTAAGAATTTCATAAATTCATTGTTTTTGATAGCTGAGTAGTACTCCATTGTGTAGATGTACCATAGTTTCTGTATCCATTCCTCTGTTGAAGG
>JADRCC010091459.1:0-10747 GCA_019843855.1 Hylomyscus alleni
CTGATGACTAAGGATGTTGAACATTTCTTTAGGTGCTTCTCAGCCATTTGGTATTTGTCAGTTGAGAATTCATTGTTTAGCTCTGTACCCCATTTTTTTAATAGGGCTATTTAGTTCTCTGGAGTCTAACTTCTTGAGTTCTTTGTATATATTGGATATTAGCCCTCTATCAGATATAGAATTGGTAAAGATCTTTTCCCAATTTGTTGGTTGCCATTTTGTCCTATTGGCAGTATCTTTTGCCTTACAGAAGCTTTGCATTTTTATGAGGTCCCATTTGTCAGTTCTTGATCTTAGAATATAAGCATTGGTGTTAATGAAGTACTACTCAGCTATTAAAAACAATGAATTTATGAAATTCTTGGGGAAATGGATCGATCTAGAGAATATCATCCTGAGTGAGGTAACCCAATCACAAAAGAACACACATGGTATGCAGTCTCTGATAAGTGGATATTAGCCCAGAAGATCAGAATACACAAAGTACAATCCACAAACCACAAGAAACTCAAGAAGAAGGAAGACAAAATGTGAATACTTCGTTCCTTCTTAAAATGGGGATCAAAATGCCCATGGAAGGAGTTGCAGAGACTAACTACGGAGCAGAGACTGAAGGAAGGACAACCCAGAGACTGCTCTACCTGGGAATCCTTCCCATATTCAATCATCAAATCCAGACACTATTGTGGATGCCAGCAAGTGCTGGATGACAGGACCCTGATATAACTGTCTCCTGAGAGGCTCTGCCAGTGCCTGACTAATACAGAAGTAGAGGCTCACAGCCATCCATTGGACTGAGCACAGAATCCCCAATGAAGGAGCTAGAGAAAGGACCCAAGGAGCTGAGGGGTTTACATCCCTTTAGGACTAACAACAATATGAACTAACTAGTACCCTCAGAGCTCCCAGGGACTAATCCACTAACCAAAGAGTACACATGATGGGACTCATGGTTCCAGCAGCATGTGTGTAGCAAAGGATGGCTAAATAGGTCATCAATGGGAGGAGAGGCCCTTGGCCCTGTGAAGGTTCTATGCCCCAGTATAGGGGAATGCCAAGGCCAGGAAGCAGGAAAGGGTGGAGTGGTGAGCAGAGGGAGGGGGGAGGGAACGGGGGTTTGTTTCTCTTTTTGTTTATTTTATTTTATTTTATTTTATTTTATTTTTGGAAGGGAACCTGGAAAATGAGATATTGTATGACATGTAAATAAAACATTTAACAAAAAAAAAAAAAAGATATCACCATAGGAATTAAAATGGAAATGAATGCAAACAATGAATGAAACAGAGTTAGTTCATTAAAAAGAGTTGACAAACTCTTAACCAAACTAATGAAAATAGAGACAGCAGACTCTAATTAATAAAATTAGAGGTATAAAGGAAGACACTGAAACCCATGCCAAATAAATTCGGGCATATATGAAATCTTTATTAGAAATCTAAAGGGAAGAGATGATTTTCTAGCTATATATATATAATGCCCAAAGAAAGCCCTCCCTCTACTCTCAATTCCTCCAAACCTCCCCCCCCTCCAGATCCATTTCCTTGTTGTCTCTCATTAAAATAGAACAGGCTTCTAACATATAATAACCAAATATAAAAAATATATAATGAAATAAATTAAAAACTTTCATATCAATGTTAGACTCAGCAACTCAACAGGAGGAAGAGTTCCAAGAGCAGGCACATTCATTCTCACAGTAAGGAATCCCATAACAGTACTAAGCTTATAACTATAATATATATGCAGAGGACCTGGTACAGACCCCTGTAGGCTCTGTGCTTGCTGCTTCAGTCTCTATGAGCTCATATGCACCTTAGTTGAGTCAAAGGACTTTGTTCTCCTGGTATCGTCTATACCCTCTCTTTTACAATCTTTCTTTTTTTTATTTTTAATGAACAAATAAAAACAACTAGAACAAACCCCTGTGACCTCCCCCCTCCCCATGTCTGCCACCCCACCCTCTCCCACTTATCGGCCCTGTCATTCCCCTACATTGGGGCACAGAACCTCCACAGGGCCAAGGGCCTCTCCTCTCATTGATGACTGACTTTGCAATCCTCTACTATACACATGCTGCCAGAATAGTCAGTCCCACCATGTATAGTCCTTGGTTGGTGGTTGAATCCCTGGGAGCTCTGAGGGCGTTGGTCAGTCCATATTGTTGTTCGTCCCAAGAGGCTGCAAACCCTTCAACTCCATTGGTTCTTCCTCTAACTCCTTCATTGGAGATCCTGTACTCAGTTCAATGGATGGCTGTGAGCCTCTACTTCTGTATTAGTCAGGTACTGTCAGAGCCTCTCAGGAGACAGGCTGGAGTGCCCTTCCTTCAGTCTACTCTGAAGATCACAATCTTTCACTACCTCTCCCTCAGGGATTCTATAAGCTTTGAGGGGAAGGATTTGATGGAGACCTTGCATTTAGACTCCCTCTTTTTGAGTTCTGGTAGTGGGTCTCTGCATCTGTTAACATCTTCTACAGGAGGAAGTCTCTCTCTTGATGACAGGACAAGGTACCATCTTTAAGTATAGCAGAATATCATTAGGAATCATTTTATTAATTTCTTAGCCCTGTCATGTTCAGTTTTACTCTATATCTCTGGGCTATCTACATGGGGTAAAGATTGCATGTAGGCACCAACTTAGCTTCTCTATGTTTGATGAATTGTATCAGTATTGTCCTTGGCAGTAGGACCCCACTGACAGTATTCATAAATCAACTCTGGCTTACAAACTAGGTTGTTGGAGGATTTTCATGGGGTACCATTGGTTAGCAATTCAATTGAATGCAACCCAGTCCTGCCACTGGAAACCTTACCTGGTTACAACAAATAGCCAGTTGAGACTTCGTATCCCCCATCACTAGGAGTCATTAGTAGGATCACCTTCATAGATTCCTGGAAGCTTTCCGCTACACTATACCACCCACTAAAAGCCCCCTAATTCCAGCCAGCATTCTCTTCACTCTCCCCTATTTCATCTCCCTCACACTTTATCTCCCTGTTTCTGTCCCCGCTGACCCTACTCTGCCAGTAAAACTATTCTATTTCCCCCTCTCAGAGAAATCCACATGTCTACCCTAGACCCCTCTTTACCTAACCTGTGTGTCTATGGATTTAATTTATCATTTATTTAACAGCTAATATCCACTTATAAGTGAGTACTATGAATGTCTGGGATTGGAGTGAAGTGTTTTGTTTTTCTAGTTCTATCCATTTGCCTGAAAATTTCATGTCATTTTTTTTAACAGCTGAGTTATACCTCATTGTGTAAATGTACTACATTCTCTTTAACCATTCTTTTGAGGGACATCTTAGATGTTTCTGGTTTGGGGCTCTTGTAAATAAAACTATAATAAACATGGTTAAGTACATGTCCTTATGCTAGGATGAAGCTTTCTTTTGTTGTATGCCCAAAGTGATATACCTAGATCTTGAGGTAGATTGATTCCCAATTTTCTGATTCCCAATCGGCCATATTGATTTCCACAGTGACTGTACAAATTTGCACTCCCACCAGAAATGCGGGTGCTCCACATTTTCACCAGCATTGAGTTGTCACTTGTGTTATTGTTCTTAGCCATTCAGACAGGTCTAAGGTGAATCTCAATGTAGTTTAGATTTATGAGGACTTCTTGCCATTACTAGGCTAGAGTGTCAAAAAGCTTTTTTTTCCTGAGCTTTGTGCAAATGTCATATGCTATGTGCTAGAGTGCTTTCTCTCTCCGTCTACATATTCCTTACTTATTCCCTTCCCATTAAAATTGTTAACATTATCTAGACTGTCTGTTATGGAAGCACTGAATTTTCTGAGAATTTGCCTCTGTCTAACCTCTAATTGTGGTTGAACAATCTGGAATAGAATCAGAATTGCCCTGTTCTAATTTCCACTTTGCTTTGTTTCTTTACCACTAAAGTCAGTGTATTTTTCTCATTACCCACCTACTAGTCTAGCTGTTCTCCAGCTAGCCCAGGTTTATTCTCTGGAGGTTCTAGCAGAATGGATGTCTACTATCTCCCATCTGTAAATTTTTTTTCATGTTGTTTTCTTTCTAGAGGAAAACTCATTTGGTTTCTACGTATAATCCTTCAAATGTGCTACTTATTTTTTTTTTAGTAGTTTAATTTCATGATATCAAAGATACTACTCACCCATAGTTTTATTTTTTTATACAGTAATTATCTGCTTATGAAATCAGGCCGATAAAAGATAAAAAGATAGGAAGTTTTCATTTCATCTATCTTCAGTGTTGAAGAATTTTAGAAGATTCCATTATGCTAACTCTACTTTAAAGAATATGTTAGATGGGCTCTCAAGGTGGATCATCATGTAAGGGATCCTGGTGCCAAGCCTGCTAAGTCCAATCTCTGAGACCCACATAGTAGAACAAAATAACTGACTCGCACAAGATATCCTTTGGTATCCACATATGTTTCTTGGCAAACATGTATATACATACCCACACAAACATATATGCACTCACATTCATATACATGTGTATGCACATAGATATACATAAAATAAAATATAATACAAATCTATTTTTAAATGCTGCTTACATACATTAGTGAACTAATCCGGTGGATATAATCTCATTGGTAGTAATAGTCTGGTTAGATTTTCAATTTCTTTTTCAGTTGTAGAGATTATATATTTCTGGATAATTGTCCCTCTTTCCCGTTAACTCTTTGTTTGGGCCTATAATTGTTCGAACTAATTTCTGGTGAATGTTTTTATTTCTAAAGTTTCTCTTATTCTACCCTTCAGTTTTGGTTAATTTAAACATCTTTTTAAAGGTAATCTGGATATACTTCTTTGGAGTTTGTTGAACTTCTCAACAAGCTAACTCATAATTTTATTGTTCATATGGTTTCTTTCATTTATGTTTGCCCTCACTTACATCTTTCTTTCTGATAATTCTGAATGAAGTTTTTCCTTATATTTATTTGTTCTTATATATTTGTTCTCCTATATTTTGTGGAGGTATAACATAATGTACAATTACTTAGTATGAGTTTAAAAAAGGATTGATACTGTTGATACTAGCTCTACTTTGAATGACAGGTAGCATTCATCCAAGATAATATGTGATAGTGGAATTTTCTTCACAGGAAACTTTTAAATCACTGACAGTCATTTCTACTGACATATTAAAGTAGTCTATTGATAGATTTTATTTTCTAGGAATTTATGGATTTCCTTCTTAATTTTCAACTCTTCTTAAATATAATTACATGCAATAGTCTATTCTATTTCTGTTAATTTCTGAGACATCTGTTATAGTGTTTATCTACTTCATTTTTTTTTACTTATTTATGGTTTGTTGATTTTTTTAAAATGTCTGTAGGATGGGAGTACAGCTCAGTAGATAAAGTTTGCCTAACACACAGGAACTCTAAGTTTGATTCCTAAAACTGCGTAAACTGTGCATACCATAACATTCTTTTAATCTCGGCACTCTGAATGAACAAGACAGCAGAATCAAAGTTTTAAAGTAGTCCTTTGCTACATAGTGAGTTTTAGACCAGTCCAGGATACAAGATACCCTGCCTCAAAAAAGATATTTTTTGAAAAAGAATTTGAAAGCCTAATGTGGCAATATATACCTGTAAGCTCAGCTTCTTGTTTCTAGGTTCCTCACAAAGATAATTCTTCCATATTTATTTCTGAATTGATATCTCTCAGGAGAAAAAGAGATTTATGGATTCGTGTGGATATCTGTCTATCATCTTCCTGTTGTAATACTTCTCTGCGTTACTCAGCTTATTGGTTGTATCACTTATAATTTCCTAGCACTGTTTATAAAATATTAAAAATGTTTATAATTGAAGAAATGACAAAACTGGGATACAAAAAGATTAAGTAAACTTCCTGAACTTCTAGATTGAGCTGTAATTCAAATCTAGGCTACCAATGTGTACAAAACCTGTTCTCCAAATTTCTACTATGATACTCAATACATGTTTGTTGAATGGGTCAGGGAATAACAAAACTACCCTGTACCTTTTTCTATGTTTCAATGTTGTACCCATTTTTAGAAGCCACATTTGATCTTTTACATGTATGACTATTCATTTAGTTTTAAGTTCTGAAATTAGAAATTTCTTGCAGTGCACTTATACCCTGCTTCATTCAAATAAGAAATTTCTCAACATTTCTTTTCTTAACTGTAGTTGGCCATGGCATGAAATAGTAACTTGAAACATAAATGTCACTTCACTTCATACTTTAATAATCTATCTTCATGGCTACAAATTTTATTGAGACTCTAGTAATTTTATAGTATTTAGTAAGTAGAAAGCTACTGGTAAGCAAATAGTATAATGGGACATCAGTAAAGACAAAAGGATTTAAGTAGATTAAGCAGACAATTGTTTTACATATGAATTTATTTACAAATAACCAAGTTTTCTTCTGGGATACTGAATTCTGCCAATTTTTATAGGGACAGCATTTACCATAGTACAATATGAACACAGGATGTAAATGAAAAAAATCAGGATTTTATTTTGGTACCCTGAGGGAGGAAAATGATAGTATGCTATTTATTTTTTGTCAACTTGACACAAACTATACAGACACTTAAAAAGAGAGAATGTCAGCTAAGGAATTTCCACCACTAGACTGGCCTATGAGCATGTCTTTTAGGCATTGTCATTAGTAGCAATTGATATGACAGGGCCACTATGGGTGGACCAATCACTGGGTAGGTGGTCCTGGATTCTATAAGCAAGCTAAGTATAGACAGGGGAAGCAAGCCAGTAAATAGGATTCCTCTGGCTCCTGTCTTTGCTCCTAATTAAGATCCAGCCCTTACTTGCCTCAACAATGGACAGTGATTGCAATGTGTTTGCCAAATAAACCATTCCTTCCTAAGATATTTTGGTCATGGTGTTTCACCAAAGCAACAAAAAATTAGGACATATACTATTTGATAATTTTCAAAATTCTACCTCACATATCTTTGTTAACATTCAATATTAATTTTGAATTATAGGTCTATTGAAGCAGAATTTACGTTATAGTCATCATTTTCTAATGGATTTAATGACATAATGACTAATTTGATAGATTACATTCATGATTTTTTTCTAGGTATTATGAGCCATTTGTGGCCCGTTTTCTGCCAGGCAGTGATCGAGAGTTTTTTGTAAAACCTCATTGTGGAGAACTCCCTCCATTTTACACAAAAGGAATTCTCATTGTTGTAGGATTTAAACCCCGAATGTACAGTAAGAAATATCAAGCAACACTTGTAATACAGGTAAGTTTTAGAACACACAGCTTTTAGTTTTCAAAGCCAAAAATTCAAGTATGGAATATAGCAAAACACTTTGTTAAAACTAAGAGAAATTAAGGAATTACTTATATTCTATGTTTAAAAAATGTGGAAGAGTATAAATATATATATGATTTGTATAATCATAATACTTTCTTTAAAAAAAGTTATTACCTAAAAACACTTGTAGGTTTATAGTAAACCTTTTGAAAAAATATTAATTAAAACATATTGTCAAAATGTTGAAGTTCAATAGAAAGTAAACATTTTTGATTAAATAATATATTGTAAATTAAGCCATTTCTATATTTAAGACTGTTAAAGTTACTGTTTTAATAGTTAAGATAAATAGAGTTTTGAAACTTTATCTAGTATCTTTACTTCTTACTAGAATTTTGTATATACTTTAAAGTGAGAAAGTTTTGGGCTAAATACAACTTCTAAACTATTTGAA
Source organism: Hylomyscus alleni (assembly GCA_019843855.1). Lineage (NCBI taxonomy): Eukaryota > Metazoa > Chordata > Mammalia > Rodentia > Muridae > Hylomyscus > Hylomyscus alleni. The sequence continues at coordinate 7,733 of JADRCC010091459.1, forward strand.
ATGCTACTATTGCCATAGTTTACTTTCAGTAGAAGTGTAAACACAAAATTTGTGTTGTCATCCTAGAGCCCTATAGCTCCTGCTGCCAAAGAAATCCCTAGACTTTTAAACAAAACAACAATTAACAACTGCCGCTGGTGGGAAAATTGTCATTATATTAATGAATATTGAAAGTGAAAATTTAGTTATTGTTATTTTTCATTGTTTGAAGATTTTGCAGAGCTGTGGACATCAGAAATTAGGCCTCTTCTGCCTTGCTATATATTCCTTTTTGATATATTAATAAAAGTTTATATGGGAGGCAAATTGACATTGAAACATATTTTAAAGTTTTGGATTTTGATGTATCTGTGATTTCAGCACTTAGGAAGCAAAGGCTAGAGGATTCTGATGTAGAAGTTAGCCTGGTAAGCAGTAGGTGACTAAATTTACAAAAGAAAAAAAGAAAAAAATTAGTTTATTGATTTAATTTTACTCTGTATAATTCCAAATATGTGCAACAGAGATAGAATATGTAATTTCATGTTATTTGTTACCTTGTTTGTAGATATATAAATACCTGAGGAACTCAGCTTCAAACATTCCTTTAGTGCATCTCTATTTTCAATTTTGAGAAATATGTGTAGAATTAGCAAAATTGTAAATATAGTATAGACAGTTCTGTGAAGACTTTATTTTCCTCCAATGATGACCCACTAAAAATGTATAGCAAAATATGTAAACATGAAAATTCATATTAGAGGACTTATACTACATTTAATATTCTAATGTATTCTTACGGTTATTCATTTCTGGGAGTAGGTATGCATATGCCATGGTGTGTGTGTGTGGGTGTGTGGGTGTGTGTGGGTGTGGGGGGGTGCGTGTGGGTGTGGGTGTGTGGGTGTGTGTGGGTGTGTGTGTGTGTGTGTGTGTGTTGAGTTTGCAGGACAACTTACTAAAGTCAGTACTTTTCTACCATCGAGTGGGTCCTAGATATAGAACTCTCTGTATAAATACAATAATGTCTGCTACAAACTTTTGAAATTGACATGTTATGGTAAGTATAGTTACCCTGAAGAGTCATAAGAGCCATTGCATATATCAAATTACAGATCTTAAAAAAAAATCACAATTTATAACTCTGACTCCAAATCTCAATTAATCTCAACAGCATCTATACTTACACGCATGTCAAAGGTTAAGACAGTTTAAAAATACAACTCCTGATCTAAATCAAAATTATCATTTACACTATTGTCATTTTAAAATATTTAGGTTAAACATTAAATCAGTTACAACAGTGTGATCTCCATTCTACGTCACTCAGAAAAGTAAATGACTTAGAATACTTTTAATAGATTTTGCCTAGACATACATCAAAACTCATGTTCTCATGCGTTGTAATTTCATTCAACTAACTCATCTTTAGAATAATTACAACTTGTTGTTTTCCAATTAGGAAACAAGGCAATAAGCATTAGCTTTGATAGAAGGAGGTTTACTTGTTCTGTTTATTTTATAAAAAGTAGTGCTATTCCAGAAGAGCAGAAAATGTAAACAATTTTCCAGAGTAACTATGAAAAAAAGTCTTGGTTTATAAAATGTCCCAGAGCTGATGGAGACCTGCATTTAGTCTCTTCCTGAAACCCACATGGTAGTAGGAGAAAGCTGATTCTCATATGTTGTACTCACAATTCCACATGCACACAACGGTACATGAGCACACATGAACAATTGAGCGTATGGTGCATGCATACTCACAGACATACTAAGCAAATCAAGAATAAATGTAATAATTTATTCTATTTTAATCATGTTTTGATTATATATTTTTAATGTTGGCCAATATTTGTCCTGTTATTTATTAATTTTTATTGGTTATTTTATGTATTTTCATTCCAAATGTTATCCCTCTTCCCAGTTTCCCCTACACAAACCCCCTTTCTACTTCCCCTCCCCCTGCCTCCATGAGGGTTTGATTATATTTTAAAAGAAAGATTGGTAGAAGATACAGATCAGATGATATCAGGAAAATAATTTTAAAAATATCTAATTGTCCTTATTTATATTTGGTTTGGGGAAATTCAATTATAGGTAAAACTGCAAAGCTTAGTCTTTCTTTTGTTATATGCCCAAAGTGGTATACCTAGATCTTTCTTTTGTAAAATAACTTTTTTTGTTATTAACTTTATTTGGACAAATGCCCTGAACATCATTCTTAAAACATAAGCAAACATACTGACTGAATCATTGTAAAATTATTGTAATCCTCATTGAAAATATATGAAATCTAATTGTGACTTTAATATATTTTTATGTTATTTCAAGTCTTGAACATAAAAGTTTGATAATACTACAAGCCTTTTCCATATCATATACAAGAAATACAAGCTATTAATAATGAGAAATGTTTCCCTAATTTTTCTAGGTCTTTGGATATTTCTCATAATATCTTTCTGTCTCTTAATTTTCAGACAGATGAAATATATTGGTTGTATGAAATAAATGGGTTGCCTCCATCACCAAAATCACTGGTACATGTAACAGCCAAAATTGATACTAATAACAAGATATGTGACTACATGCCACCAATTCGACGTAATTTTATTCGTGAAAATGCTAAACTTCGAAGCACGGCAGTATCTTCTACTATTAAAGGTGCTCCTTTATTCAAAAAGCATAAATAAATTTTCAAACCTTTCTTGGTCTCAAGTTGTATTGAATATTTTGTTTCTTATCTCAGTTTTGGGGGATAATCTTTTTTTTTTTTTTTTGGTTTTTCGAGACAGGGTTTCTCTGTGTAGCCCAGGGTCTTGGAACTCACTCTGTAGATCAGGCTGGTCTCAACTCAGACATCCACCTGCCTCTGCCTCCCAAGTGCTGGGATTAAAGGCGTGCGCCACCACCGCCTGGCCTTGGGGGATAATCTTAATTCACTATTTTGTTTGTTTTTTTTTTCTTTATTTTCTAAATAATATTTAATGAACAATCAAAAACAACAAGAACAAACCCCTGTTGCCTCCCCCCTCCCCG
>JADRCC010091489.1:0-13736 GCA_019843855.1 Hylomyscus alleni
AGAGAATGTTTTCCAGCGGGAAAAAAAAAAAGTAACAGAAAAATCTCATTTCCTGGGCCTTGTCTCCAGCAGGGATCAGACAGGCAAGGCACAGGAAATGAGATTTTTCTGTTACTTTTTTTTTTTCCAGATGGAAAAGATTTGAACATGGTTGAAGGGAAGCTTACATTAAAACAAAAAAGACTGATGAAATAAAAACATTTACCTCTTTCAGTTGAATACTGATATGATGATGATTTATAAACATTATTGTTTTATTTTGACAGATCAGGATGAATGTATTTCTATGGTCTCTCTCTGAAATTTACATTTGCATTTTAGAATTGTTATTATAATGGATCAAAAATTTCTCTTAGCCTTGTGGAGTCATGGAGTATTTTGAACAGCCTAGTTTATTATGGTACAATAAGGATGTGTTATATTTTAAAGCATCATTAGTTATTTGTAGTAATCCACTCAAATATTTTGCAAGAAGTTTATAGAAAAATATTTTGTATTTACTCTACTTTTTATAAATAACATTTCATTTTGTTCTGTTTTGGCAGAGATGGAGGTCAGATATGTGTAAAATATATTGGAAGGGCTGTGAAATTTCCTCCATTTCTCTCTTGCCTTAAAAAGTTCCATTTATGTTACTTTTACTGTATCTTTTTATTCCGTACATTCTTTCCCTGGCTCTCACCCTCTTGCATCTATTAGTGTATCAGCTACTATACAAAATAATGTAATGTATCCACTCCCTTTCCTTCACAACAGTAACTTGCTGTTCTATAGTTCTATCATTATAGGACCCTTTGAGAATCTGTATACTACAAAGGATCGTAATCTTTGGAACTCTAAACTTTCGACCAATTACATGGAAAAAAGAGTAGTATCATTGGCAAGGTTAGAGTTCTTGCTTATTTTCAACTGCTTTCAGCTTTCTGCGGAGAGGTGATCTACACTGGTAGTTTTACAGATTATCAGCATGCATACCTTAATACTGACTTTCTTCAGTGTGACCACTTCAGCTAGATTACATGAGGATTGTGTACCTCCTAGTTCATATCCTTGTCCATCACCTTTTCCTATCTGTGTGCTCCATGGGAGGAAATAGATTCTCTTAGGAAGTGGTATGTAATAGAGTTTTAGTTTTTATTTTATTTTACTTTTTTTTGTCTGTGTATGTGTATTTTGCCTGCCTGTATGCCTGGTGCACCATTTGGGTGTCTGGGACCCTAGGAGGCCAGAAAAGGGTGTTGGATCCCCTGGAACTGAGGTTTCAGATAGTTATGAAGTACCTTATAGGTACTAGGAATTGAACTCAGGTCCTCTGGAAGAGCAGCTAGTACTCTTACCCACTCTGCCATCTCTCTAGCTTCCAGATGGAGTTGTAAAAAGCTAATAAAGTCTTTCTGTGTTTCTTCCTTGTCCACCACAATGCTGAGCCAGCTAGCCTCTTCTCTCATGCCTGGGCCATATTTTTTTCCCTGCATGCAAGCACAGAGTCAGTGATGGTGCCATTAGACTTTGATCTAGATTTGAATATGAACTAATTCTGAATTCTTGGCTGCCATAAATGTTCTTGGCATCATTTCTTCCCACCTTTGTTTTTGATTAAAACTGATTGAACTCCTGTCTGCTTAAAGTGTTTTCCTTTGCTCTTTTCTCCACCACTGTTGCTTCATTCAAGTGGCAGCATTGATTTTCTTCCATTTCCAGAAAAAGCAGGCAGATTCATGACTCTGCAAGTAGCCATTCTTTCTGTCTTTTCAGAATAATATTTCTTAATACAAATGCCCTTTTTCATGGGCAACTTCTTTTGTACAGTTATAGAAGCACGCACCAAAAAGGAAGCTCCCAGTATTAGTCTTGCTTCCTGTTCAACAAGTCAGATTCTGCATTGTGCTTTTTCTCTGTGGATGGACAAAACCTGGAGGATTAGCTCTTTCTAATTTGGTACACAATTGCTTCTTATTTTTTGAACATGATTTGTGAAAGTTCTTCCTGTTTGTAGCTACGTACCCCTGCTTGGCGGTGTTGTACAACATCTTTCTTTCAGATTTGAAAGCCCTGAACTGGAGAGATGCTTTGGGAAATAAACAATGGGAAAGTCCTTCCCCTAATCTTTCCAATTTAATGCAGTCCTTTCCATTTATAAAACTACCACAGAGGCGGTTTGGCTTCCTTATTCTTCTGTGAATTTACAGTGGCACCTAAAATTGACAATAGCTACTTGGCCTCTATGTGGTATCATATGTATGTATATGATTTTATCTTAAAGCCGTTTTAGATTTCCATGCCTTATTTCTGTCATCTCTATATTTTATCATATATAACACACACACACACACACACACACACACACACACACACACACACACAACCAGTATAAACATACAGGCACATATCATTTTATACTTTAATTCCACTTAAATCGAATATGTTGGCCTTGTCTTTTCCATGTGGTTGAAAGGGATTATATACCAGAGGTTTCAAAATAAATGACGTTCTACGAATCAATCTTAGAAAAAGTTTGTATCCATTTATTCTACAAAGGAGCAAATTGGGCAATCAAAGTTTCTGAGTGAGCTTTATGGGCAAAACTGATATAGCAACAAACTTTTGTTTGATAAAATGAGTTCAAAGCTAGTAATAGTGAATACTTGATATGTAACTCATAGGCACAATAGCACTGTGTCCATTAGCGCTGGTTAAACTATAAAAACAAAGTAGTCTGCTGGTAATTAGAAGGAGACTTTAAAAAAAAAAAAGAGGCAAGGAGCTATTTTTTTTTTTTTTTTAAGATTTCAGTAAGAAGGCAGCTTTGCACCACTGAGTGAATTCTGTCTTTTTATGTTGGATATTGCTCTGGTTCTCATCTTGACTGGGTCAGAAGTTCAGTATAATAAATTTATGATGACTGTGAAACCAAATCATCCCTTTGGAGACAAATGTGGAAGAGTATTGGAGAAAACAAATATGTACTTTCCTTCGCCCTGTCATGTATAAAGGAGGTGAATATTAGAGTATTCATCATTGACTTCACTGGAAAATGAATCTCTCGAAGGAAAGTTATGGTTTGAAGGTCCAGCATATCACTGGGGTGGAAGGGGGATTATTTCCATATGTGTCGGCGTTAGCTGGTATTTGAAGTTCTTTAAAAAGAGAGCAGTTGGACCTCATTAATTCGAAATTCTGTTAATTTGTAAACAAGCTCGCCTGAGGGAGCTTTTAAACCACTTAAGAGAATAAACTTTGGAAACCCTTCAGACCTAGCTCCTGGTGTACTAATTTTAAATAGTAATTTGCATGTGAAACAAAAATTCTTGCTGGGCCACATTTTGTTCAGTTAATTCTTACTATGGCATGTACAGTAATTCCTCTGGAAATCCAAAATCCCTTCATCAAAACTATAGCCCACGCAGACTTGAACATATGTACTTTTCCCACTACGCCAAGAATTCTGGATCCTGATTATACAAATCTCTGCCCCTTCACATTTCGAAGGAGGTAGTCTTATGGAGTAAGCTCAAGCCAAATGGTTTCTTGGAGGGTGAAGGGAAAAAGTACTTCTTGATGTTTTTTTATTTGTACAGTGGAAAAGTGAATTTACAAGGATCTCATTAAAACAACGAGGGAGGAAGGACCTAGAAAGTTTGTAGTCAGCAGATAATGGGAAATGAAAGTTAATTGTACAGCATTCTTTACAGCTTATTTACCAGATACACTAGATATGATTCCTTTTGCTTAATGCACTGTTCCAATTTTATTTTTAATGAACATTAGCAACTAGATATGAGTTCTTCTAGGGCTACTTCTGTCTGGTCTCTTGAACTCCAGGAAGGATGACACTTTTCAGTTGAAGAGAAAATCCTGAGGAAGCACAAGGTCCTAAGCTTTTCTGGTTGGCTGCTTCAAGCCGCAGATCTTTGCCTGCCATCTTCTTTCCATTCCTGGGTGTCTGCGAAGCGAACTTTCTTGTAGGTCTATTATTTTTGGACAAGGCTGAAGGTATCTCAGGTGTATCTCATATTTAACAAAAGAAAGAATATTTCATCTGAATCCCCACTTTTGGCCAAGTATCCAGCACACTGTTGCCCCATGACCAATTCTCTCCATACTGAATCGTTAGGACTCTAGGAGTTTGTACCTATACATTCCTCATACCTCATTTTGCTTATTTGATTTTCCTCCTGGTTTTCAGCTCCTTCCAGACCTGGGTTTCGTTCATCTGATAGATTATTACGTCTTAGCTTATGTTCCTCTGGACTGGCCTTATCTATTCCAAATTAGCATATACAAGCACAATGATTTATCTAAACCTGGAAGGCAGCATCCTGCCCAACCCCAAGAAGGACACAAGAGGAATATAAAAGGGGACTTTGTATTTCTGCTCCTTCTACTGTTACCTACAGCCTCCTGCGTTGTGACGTGAACCCCTCAGGCCTTGGATCTACATTAGTCAATTTAAAAAGTCCTTCCAGCAACAGTGCCACAGACTGACTTTCTCTTATCTACAGATGTTTGAACTAAACATGGTAGGGGAGTATGGTCTAAAAATAGGACCACATATTTGAAAACAGCGATGTTCCCTATATGCTGTTGCTCTTGTAACTCAACCATTCATATCTTTTTGTCACTTTCCGTAAACATGAGGGTCAGCAAAGCTGAGGAGGACCCGAGGCTTTGTGAAACGTGTTTGCTTCTCTTTGAATTTGTAAGAATAAATTACATTTTCTTTCTTTCTTCCTCTTCATTTTTATTTTTTGGTTTGTTTTGTTTTGAGCAAAATATATTTGTCAGACTAAGTTTCACAAAGTGTTAGGTCCAGCCACACATTTGTCTAGATGTCATTTACAAACATTTCCCCAGCTTTGTATAGCTACTGACCTCTTCCTGGTGTTTTCTTGGGAAATAAATACAACCAACATCACCAGGGAAGATCTAGTCATGGGTTCTTTTTCCAGATTTATTGAAGTATAAGTGAAATAAAAAGTATACATGTTCCAGGGAGACAGTGTGGCAAATTGTTCTATACATATCCTGTGAGATGTTAACCACAATGAAGCTAAGAAGCTGTTACCTCACAAACTACATGCTCTCACCTAAGGAAAGGAGTTCTTAAGATCTACTTACTTTCTTACCACGTTTTTATTCTATGACATGGCATTAGTAATTTTAATCATCTTGATGTATATTAAGCCCAGTTCCTTTCCACCAGCATTCCCCAGTCCTCAGAGCTTCCTTTCTACCTATCACCAGCCATATTTTCAATGCTCTTCTAGAATGGTCACAGTTAGGGTGACTTTCCCCAAAAGTCTATTTTGTCAGCCATATTTTATTCTTCCAGAAGAATATAGATTATTTTCTTTAGATTTGTTAGTACACTTGTCTTCTGGGAAATCTGGAATCTCCAGCTTCATCAGGTAAAAGGTTATATGAATCAAGGAAATGCAGGATGGAGATATTACATGATGTGAAGGATACAGTGCAAAGTGTAGGCTTTGCCTAAGAGAAATCTTTTCACACTGTGAATGATACATTGGAAAGTGTAGTGTTTTTGTAGGAGAAATTTTTTCACACTATAAAATGAAGAGCTGCCACGAAAGACTTCCAGTTGTTATTGTTTTTTTTAAATATCTAATTTATGTGAGAGAACCATTTGTTGTCTATTGCTGTCTGCTAAATTACCTCCACACATAAACAGCAATAATAATGTATTATGTTATGGTTTCTTTGTACTTTGGAAATGCCTAGGTTGTATGACTCTGGTGTGAGATTGTAGTTAGATGTAGGTTAGGGGTGGTAAATCTGCTTCCATTTGGCTTGCTCACATGGCCAACAAGTTGGTGGTGACAATATGTGGGAATCTTTTTTCTGTCTGTGTGTCCTTCTCTGTAGTTCAGCTAGAATATTCTTACACAACCATAGTTGGCTTTTCAAAATCCTGACAATCCAAAACAAAATGAATTTGCCTGTTTTTGACTTAAGCTGAGAAATCACACATAATCACTCTGTTGTCTTTTATCGGTTTTACTGGCCAAGCCTGATTCATTTTAGAATCACTGTAGAAGGGACCACCCAGGGATGTGAATACCAGGAGGTATGCATCATTGGAGGCCATCTTTGGAAACTAAATATCACATCATCTATGTAAATGAGGGAAACTATTTCCAAGTACTAAATGTAGGAACAGTAACAGTAACCACTACTTTTATGTCTTATTGATTTCCATGTAGAAATTTCTTATGCATATTTGGATCTGGTCTCTGCTTGTCTCATTGCCTCTATTTTGACCATCATTTCCATTGATCTCTTTCTTCAGTGTGCCTTTTTCTCAGAAGCTTTTCTTTGGTTCTGCTCTTTTCTTATGTACACTATTTACCTGGGAGAGCTCCTGAGTCCTTAGCACTAAAACCTCAAGTGTGCAATCACCAGGCCAAACTTCTTTCACTATAGGTTCCTATCACCAAAGCCATTGTCAAAAGATAGATATAAAATGCTCTGTCTTAAGATGTGATGCATCAGATCGTGTAACTCATCATGTTTTTAGGATATAAACATAACTGATCACTTTCTGTATGGATGAGTGATATGCCCCTTCATTTGTCTGTGTTCCCACTGAGAATAGGAACAGCTTCTAATCTTTTTAATTTCTCCAAGTAGCCTGATGTCTAACACAGGTTTGATGTTGGGATTTGAATGATATCTCCATTTTTAAGCATCATTACTTCTCAGGGAAGTGGAATGTTAAGCTAGCAAAAATAATAAAGTATAAAATATTTTGTTAACATTTTTTTAAAGTACAGGTAGTACAGTTGGATTAGATGGGGCAAAACAACAATCAGCATGTATATACTTTATGTTGATAAAATATTTATGGGTCATGTGGGACACTTAGAAACAGAGAGGAATGTCTAAAAATTGCCAAGTATTCATTGAGATCTTAATATCTAGGGCTGCCTACACAGGCTCATAGTCTTGCGTGTCATAAAGATGCCTTTTCAAGATTTCTACAAAAGCCATTATCACCAATGATAAGGGAACGGGGACTCAAGCAGCTAAGAGGCTCTCTGAGCATCATCCAGCAAGTTTGTGACAGGGCTGGGATTAGAATTTAGGTCTCTTAATACCCAATTCATTGTTTCTCTTCTCTTTTAGTGCAGAGAGTTATGAGTGCTGAGCCACATTTCTAATCATCATTAGCCAGTAGGAACACATGGCAGTTGGAAGAGATTGCAAACTATATCAGCTTTTACCTTGGGAGAGCAAAGGGCGGGGATGGTTCTGTGCTTGAGAATTACCCCCAAGTGCTAATGATTCATTTGCCTTCATCTCAACACCACTTTGAGCCTCTTAAGTAGATTTTCAAATTTAGCTTTGTTAAGGTATATTTGGGAAGTGATTTCTGTTTAAGGTATCGAGCATGTTGACTTGATACACACACACACACACACACACACACACACACACACACATTATGAAATGATAATCAGAATCAAGTTGAGAATGGGAGAAATAGTCTTTCCCAGGCAATAGCACATCAAATCTCATTAGAAAATAGTCATCCCTGAACATATACATACAAGTAACATTATGCAGACTGAGCAGGATATATTTATGTATTTAGGAGTATATATGCACAAACATATGCATATATATGTAAGAACATTGATGAAAAAAGAGGCTATGATTTTTTGAAGGAGACCAAGAAAGGGTATATGAGTGGATTTGGAGGGAATAAGGGTATGGGAAAATGATGTAATTGCATTATAATCTCAAAAATAGATATTAAAAGTACAAGAAAATAAATCTTATTTGAACTTCTGAGAATGTTCTGCGGCCTCTTGCAAACAATACAATTGTTTCCACAAGGGGGCACCAAAAATGCTTCAGGGGTCAATTAGAAAGGGTGAAAGGTAGATTATTGGGTTCTAAAAGTCTGATTTCCTTTTTGGTATGTTTGTATAAAAGGCCCTTCTAGCACAGTCTCAAGAAGGGAGAAGCAGATAGTGTTGATTCTGATGGTAGTGGCTTTGTATGTGTATATGGGCAAGAGATAGTTCTAAAGAAACTTGACTTTGAGATATAAAAGACTTCTAAGCAATCATACAATAGTGTGTTATCATTACTTGTTTTTTTTTTTCTGTAACAACTTTGTCCAGCAAAGATACTCTTTCACCACTATGTGTGGAAACTGGATCAACTATAGGCTGACATCTGTTGCCTTAGCACCAGGTCATCAAGTTTGCTGCATGAGCCTTCTGAAGCTGTTTTACCATCTCCTACTCAGGGCATTAAAGAGAACCAAGAATAAAGGTTTCTACTACATTACTTGCAAATCATGGTAGATGTCGGGGGAATGTTCCCACAGGAGTAGGTCCAGTAGCACCGTTTTCTCTTTAATGAAACCTGTATTTCAGTTTGGCCAGGAGGAAGAAGAATGATGTGGCCTTCACAGATCGAGTGAATTTCAGAATCCATGTTGGAAAAATAAATTTGGCTAACTACCAAGAGTGTATATAATGAGGTGGAGAGATGCAAGCATCCTTTGTATGTAAAAATTAATTAAACTATTATTTTAATTGACACCCCACAGATCTTTTCTTTATCAGAAATATTTAAGAAATGTGTACGTGATAATAACTTTCAAACACAGTATTTCCAAATGTCAAGTTAATGTGTTCAGGGAGCAAGGAGATTCAAGTACTCAGTATGAGACTTACATCACATCTGTTTCCACAAAATGCTTTTGGGAGCCTTTGAAGCAGAGACAGTGGGGGACCTTAAGTTATTTGCAAGACATGGAGGTGAAGATGGGGAATATCCCTCCCCCTCTTTTCAGCTTTACAACTAGAAATGAAGATTTCTTAGAATAAGCTGTTGCTTCAGTACCAAATAAATTAGGAGTCATTATTAGTTGCCGAAATAACAATATGCATAAGTGAAAAGCAGAATTACTTTTTAGGATTTAGGGGAGAGGTTGTTAAAATGACATAGTTTTGAATAATGTTGCCTCCCCTAGCTAAGATGTAATTACTGAATTTTTAAAAACAGAAAAGCCATAATCTAGTAGTTCTAAAAATCCACTCAGCTCTCTGTAGGCATTTGAGAATCACTGTTTGTTTTTTGGAGTGGAAGTAACATCTTTTGCAGTTAGTTTTTGGAACATGGCCATTGCTGAATAAAGGCTTCCAATGGTGCACCATATCTCTTCTGTATAATTGCACTAAAAGAATACATTGGCATAGCATGGGCTTCATAATGAGCTGGGGGCAAATGTAAAAATGCCAGAAACTTTCAACTGGGAATTCGGTATTCTGAATATTGTTTTGCTCTAACCGCAATACCCTGAAAATTGAATGAAAAAAATTTTTTTTAAGTTGTTGTTATTTACTCTGATAGTTAAAACAAAGGCCTCCCAGGTACAGACCTGAGAAGTGACATAGATGTTTGGATTTATTCAAGGAGTTCTTTACAAAGTAGTTTGGCTGATGTTTAAACCTGCCCTTGAAGACAATTGAGGTTTTTGTCTAAACCTGCCCTCAGTGACATGTTGGGTTAAGAGTCTAAATCTGTTCTTTGATCACTGTCACCCCAAGTCAGTCAAGGATGAGGGTATGTGACCTGGAGGCCCTAGTTGCCACTACCACATTGAATAATAGTCGTCAAACACATACAGTTGTTATATAACCATGGTTAGGATGGCACCAGCAATCTATTAACCTTTGTGCCAAAGCCTCTTGCCCTTCGGATTCCTTCCATGTTATTTCATAGTAAAGTCAGGGTATGCAGATTGTCAAGAAATGTGATGAGTCTGGGATTTTTTTTACCTTGCTTGTAAGCCAGAAACTTAGCTTGAGACAGTTTCTTGAATGCTGGAAAGAGGCACAAACCTCTTGAAGAAGAGATGAAGGAACATTTATGGAGATAGCAGGAGCAGCAAAAACATGAGCAATTTTGTCCCAGTTCTCTGAACCCACTAATGACCAAAATGGCCAAAACAATATGAAAAGGGTCAGACTGTGTGGTTACAACCAGGGGTAACATTTTAGGGGCATTCCCTGTGTCAGAAGTGAAATCTTTTATCACCAGCAGTAACTATATTAGTCTTCAACTTGAGGGACATGGCAGTATACTGAGTCATAGTGATCCCTGTCTCCAAGGCCGTGAACACTTTGTCATTTACTCTCAGTGAGGTCCTATCCTCTCAACCAAGGCTCATAGTGTTTAACAAATAAACATTTTTTTAAAAAAAAAAAAAACTATCCTGGAACTAAGGCATTCAGTGTTTTTTGTTTATAAGATAATGCTAAAATGTAATTTAAATGGAGAATTGTTTGCCAACACAGACTAGGGCTAGGGTGGTGTCTAAAGAAGTGGTGGTCTGAGTCATCCTCAGGACCTGCTAACAGGACAGAGGACCAAGAATGTTACCATCTTTGCTGCCACTCTTTCCTGCAAGATTTTGGTCCTGAAGCTGCTTCATCTCTCCAAACCAAAAATCTATGCTCTATACTGACTCCCTCCTCAGGGGAATGAGGGAGTATATTGTTGGATATCATCATGTGTCATGACCTAAGTTTGGGGGTCCCAGGTGTCCAAAAGTTATCATACAACCATTTCCCCTTAGCAAAGCAAACCAAACTAAACAAAAACTCTCATTTGACTTAAGATTTATGTAGTTACAAATCAGAGGCTTAAATCATTGAAGGGAAAGACCATTCTTTTGGAAGGAGAGATGTGGAATTTGGAGTTTCAGGCCAACTCCTAGTCCCTGTGCAAAAATCCATCTTCTGACATAGCCTTTAGTAAGATTCTGGACTAAGGATCCAGGAGGCTAGCCAAAAGGCTTGTGTCTCTATGCCATATTTTCCTCATATAGAAACAATTAGTATTTTAAAGTCACTAAGGTGTGTAATCTGAAAGTAAACAAACAATTAAAGTTGTACTATTATGTCTGTCAGGACAGTCCATAATGATATTTCTTTAAAAATGGTTTTATGCAAAAAGCACTTTTACTTTCTTATCTCTTGTCTGATTCAGGAATCCAATCTGGCAGAGTTGTTATTGCCAGATTACATTTCATGTTTTTTTTTTTTTTTTAAGTTACAAATAATCTTGTGGCCATGGAAGTGAGCCAGGACCTCAGAGCTGTCTGAGGTGCTAGCTAGAAGACTATTGTTATTCTCCTCACAGAGGTAGCAGAATCAGGAGAAACTTGGGCCAAATGACACCCTACATGTGTTCATTGGTTGGCTGTAAGACTTTGCAGCAGTCTCGTGTCTTCTCCATCTGATGAGATTTAGTATTCTGCTAGCCCTGACGTGCCTCTTTTATCTCTAAATTCCAGAATATGTAAGTATTTGAACTTTTTGAAAGGGTGACTCATTTTATTTTCTTTATAACAAAAGTAGCATATTTATTTTGGGGAAAATAAAGGAATATAGATTTTTAAAGGAGTGATTTTTTTAATACTGTCATTACTTTTGTATTTTATTTCATACATGCATGAAATAAATTTTGGATATTTTCTTTTTGATAAAACACCTTTTAGTTAATAATATAGAGTGGGCAGGTGGTGGTAGTGGTGCACACCTTTAATCCCAGCACTTGGGAGGCAGAGACAGGGAGACCCCTGAGTTCGTGATCAGTCGGATGTGTAGATCAAGTTCCAGGACAGCCTGGGATAAACATAGAAATCACAACTTTAAAAAAAAAAAATAGAGTGTGTATCTTCCCTTAGCATTTGGAGTTTATCCTGAATCTAATGGAGAGCCATTGGAGAGTTTCAAACAATTGTACTCTTCAGAGCAGAGGCAGAGAAGAGAGAAGAGCAGTCACACAAGAGGCTGAGTGCAACTCACTTCACTCTTTAATGTTTTCAGCATACAAAAAGACCAGTCCATAGCTGGGTCTGGTATTTCACACCTGCAATGTCAGTGATTCTGAAGGCTGAGGCAGAGGGCTTGCAAATTTGAGGCAAGCTTGGACCTGATACCAAACTAAATTAGATAGAGGAGATCCTATATCAAAAATAAAGCTAAACGGAATGAAGTCTATGGCTTGTGGTAGAGTAGTGATCGCATGAGGGCTTGGGTTCAGCTGTTATTACCCATCTCCCCACTAGAAGTTTATGAGACTTCATTAAGCATGAATTAATGATGATTATAGTACAGATATTGTGAGCTGTTGTATTAATAGCACGTCTATCTGTACCTTTATCTGCCATGAAAACAAGTTGGAATGGCATATGGAAAAGAATTAATCACGTGGAGAGTATTTAATGGCTTTCTAATCAAAATGATCAACTACACATGTCAAATCTCAGAGCACCCCCCTCAGATATTGACAGTCTATGAGGCAATTTTTCGTACAGGTATATAATTGCAACAAAACTGCTTATATTGCCCAATTTATTTAAGATTATTTCATTACAAATCAATTCAAAAGAATGCTTAATTCAACAGTGTAAAATATAGGGCCTTTAAAATGTAAGAACCAAGGAGAACAACAAAAGGGAGTAGACAGGGGAGCTGCCATTAAGTGTCTAGACAAGTCCATCCAGGTCTGTTTCCTAGCAGCAAAAGTAAACAGGAAATTACATTGGCCTACATAGCTTCTATTGTTGCTGAAGAAAATATGTATGGTTTTCTCCCAGACAAATTTTACCCTGAAATTTATTATATGTTCCTTGCATGAGGGATAATAGGTTGTAGCAGACATCTTCAACTACAGCTTTGTAAAGGAACACCAGACCTACTGAAATAGATAATTCTTATCTTGACCTTATACATTAAGGGCTAGAGTGTGATATTAAACTATAATTCAGGTTCGACATTTCCTTAGAGGCTATGATTATGTGGTCTCATTTATGTTTCTGATGATTTGGTATAGACTAGTGCTTGGAAATGTGGCTGATAATCTAACATTTTCCACTTGATTATTTCTTGAATGTCAGATGCCTGAAAGGTAATCACTAAAGGGTTATGGTTTGCGTGGGAATCATATTGTGGAAACCTTGGTTTAGTAACTCTAGGACCTAGAGTCTGGACTATGTTGCTGCTGCTACTGCTGCTGTTTGGTGCAGTACCATCACCAAGCTACAAACTCAGTCCTCCCCATTTTATGAGTATGTATATGAAATTGTATAAGGGAGGCAGATGATTAAATCGTGTGGTACATTAAGAAAACAGCATAGATTTGGGGCTCCCCATTCAGTAAACTTGGGCTGAATAAATAATTTGCTCATTCTTTGCACCTTCTGACTGATTGTTTCTACTAGGACACACCATCTATGAATCTATTTTTCTTGATTTGTGTGTTCGTGGGATGTGAACGTGTCATGGCACTTGTAGAGAGAGATCAGAGGACAACATGCAGAAGCTGATTTTTTTCCTTCCATCATGTAGGGCCCAAGATGGAGCTCAGCATGTCAGGTTTGGCAGCAGACACCTTTATCTGCTGATATATCTTGGGAGCCCCAAATCTATGTTGTTTTCTTAATATACCACACAATTTAATTATCTGCCTCCCCTTATACAATTTGCATTTACCATGTCTCTGGAAAGCAGCTGTTATAGGAACACAAATATAACTGCTTGCCAGAATTAACTTCTACAAGTTGTGTGTGTACATGTATATTATATATATATATATATATAATATATATATACACATACAATATATATATATTCTTAAATATTATATTATTTTATAAAATAACTATATTTTATGTGTGTCTTGGTAAATGC
>JADRCC010091570.1:0-14179 GCA_019843855.1 Hylomyscus alleni
TTTTTTTTTTTTTTTGCTTATTAAAATGTATAGAAAGTATGAGGGTATGTGAGTAGTAATGTTAGGTGGGTGGTTTGTCTAACACTGTGGCCAGGCCTGGATACTGCAAGGATGAGCAATGCTAACTTAACTAAGCAGGATGTGTGTGTGTGTGTGTGTGTGTGTATGTGTGTGTGTGTGTGTGTGTGTGTATGTGTGTGTGTGTAGCAGTAATAATTAAAGAGGAGGTTATTGATTTGGGAGGGGCAGTGGGCACATGGGAGGAACTGGGGAACAGGAGAGGTGGTAGTAATGGAGATATAGTGCTCATCTCTAAAGGTCTCAAAAAGAATTAAAAATTTAAAATACCAGATGGTAAAATACTTATTTTACTCTAAATACCTCTTTTCTGCTTTTGAAGTGTGAGTATATAAGAATAAAACCACCACCAACGACAACAAGAACTAATCGTCGAGGTCCTAGAGCTCAGGACCAGTGGACTAGAATGGAACTCCCAGTCAGTCTGAGTCAGGGTCTGTGCTACTTTCTCCCATTTCCCCACACCAGGAGATGTGTCTGACTTCCTTCTCCTTTGTCCCTTCAGTGAACCCTCCTGGAATCTTTCTCTCACCAGATCTGCAAACTACATCACCTTCTTTATGCATCTATTATCCCAAAGGCTTATTCACTCCCATCTGGAATATTGCTCTGTGCACCATTGACTTTTAAATAAATGTTTAGTGAACATTAGAAGGAGAATGGGACAAATAAGAGACCACGTAATGCTGCAACAAAGAACCAGCGAAAGACCAAGAAAGCTGACATTAGAGTGTAAAAAGGGGGGAAGCATATTGGAGATGATTTCACAGCTTCTAGGAAAGGGCACAGAACAAGAAGATTCAGAGAAGTCCAGTGGTGTGAGCCTGCTGGACTGTGGGGCTTTGGCATTGTCAAGCATTGCAGGTGCTAATTCATGACCTACCTCCCGAAGCCCTGTGAAAGATGTCCTGTTATTCTTACTTTGCTGTTATTCTCACACTTTACAAAAGATGGCATGCAAAGGAGACAGGCTCAGTAACTGGGGGTTTGAACCCTGGAAATATGCTTCTGAGTCTATGCTGTCCGTCATGATAGCAGGGACTAAGTAAAATAGAGACTGCCTTTGGTAAACATGTAGATGGGGGTGAAACGTTAAGGTGAGCATGTCCTGAGTCTTTGCCAAGGTGCAACACAGAGACACAGGCTGAGGAGCTCTGATGACCGAGCTAGACAAGGGAGGTCCCTACATCAGCCATAGGAAGGACTTGACTGCAGCAAAGTCAGAAATAAATACAACACATGAGAAACCAGTCTACTCTTATGGTTCTGGGGCAGCATCTCTAAACTGCAACCGTTGTTTCTGTCTGAATTCTATACATTTGACATAGTTACTGTCATTTGAAATGCTTCATCATTTTCTACAGGGAAAGATTGGGCTTTGTTAGTGTTTGAGAATTTTTTCCTATGCAGTTAACTGAATCCTAGTAGGGTTTAAGAGAATAAATGTGTAGGGGACAGACACAGTAGAGCTGCTGGGATAAACATCTGAAGAGATGGCCCTGGAGCAGGACAGACCGACCTTGGGAAAATGAGTGACTCAGAAGAGGGAATGTGGTCAGGGAGCAGAGAACAGGAAGTAGGAAGCGGCTGCTTCGCTGACTGGTGGATACGTCAATCCATCTGTCAGTAACCAAGCCTCTTCTACAGGCAGCCAGCACTCTTCCCTCTCTTTAAGGCAAGAGAAGACAGCTTTGCAACATACCCAAAAGTTATCTTGCTCTGTCCATTTTCTGTGTACCTCCCAATATCTCCCTGTCCCCTGTGAACTGCTCCCCATCCTTCTCAGGCTCCATCCACTTCCCAGCCTCAGCTCCCCCATCTCTGAAAACCACAGAAGCTTACCGAAAAAAGAGTCACCTGCTACTTTATCTTGGGTCTTCCTAAAACCCAAGTACCAATGCATGACAGATATTCTCACAAGGTTGTGTGAGGTACTGTCACGTGACCAAGTGACCAACCCACATAAGAGAGGTCAAAGAGGATGAGATGCTTGCGTAGACAGTCTGGGGCTTCAAAATAAATAAATAGGTTAATCAATCAATTAATTAATGAATTAAAAATCATGAATGCTTTTCATATGCTAATGTGTACAAAAGTTTCTAATCCTCAAAAATGAGGATTAGAAGGTTGCCTTATGTCCTAGAAGATGAGCCAGGTTTCTAGGTTTGCGACTATGAGAAAATGAAACCAACCCTTCTTACCATTCAGCATTGAGTCACTGCTCTGGGTGATCTTAATGGGGCTTACAGAAGCCATTTCAGGCTAGTGAATGTCACAGAGATCTGTTTGAACCCAGAACACAGGGCTTCTCTCGTTTGGCCCCTTCATCAGTCAATTGGAGAAACCTACTTTAAGGATATTGATTTGAACTTAATTTCAATTTTCTAAACAAAAATTTGTATAATTTGCCTTAATTGGCAATATGTATTGGAAAAATGGAACACAGCAAAAACAAACAAGAGGCCACTTACTGGAGCTGACCCTGTAGAGCATTACCAGAGATCATCAACTTTCCCTGTTATTTTTCTGTTATTTAAAAAAAAAATCAGTTGGTTATCCAAGACTTATGGTGTGAGACTTACCACCTTTGCCTTAAAGGCAATCTCTAACTAAATCCCTTTGCAACCTGAATATAGGGCCCTACCAAGTCCACTCCCTCAAGTCTCCCTGGGACCATGCCGCTAGAAGAATTCAACCACAGTTTACTGGGGACTCAAGTCCAGCTGGATACAGGTTCTATGTACTTACTTCCAGCTAGTTTTGAAATCTCAGGAAGAGTGTGTGAGCTTCCAGAAACAAGCAGATCTTTTGAACAATTCCTTCCCCTGATTGACTTAGAACATCTGTTCCCTTTAGATTCTTTCCATTTCATTCAAGCCTTCCTTTCTCCCGTCCCTTCCACCTCCTATCAGAAACACGAAAAAACATCACCCACATGCAGCATCTCCTAATTCCACCCACGGTAAGGCAACATTTAAAGAACACACACATTTATTGGTTTTAAAAATGTGCTCTGCAAAAGGCCCTCTCAAGGAAAAGCATCCTCACCCTCCTGATGCCAGTCCAAGTGTTAGTTTTCTCTCAGGCTCTTCTCTTCCCGGATGACTACACTTTTGGTTGGTGTTTCTCTGCAAGAATGCTCAAGACCTCTTTAAGAGTCAGAAAAGCTACCTGAGTCTGCAGGCAGCTTCCTGTGGGGGTCACAGCCTGCAGACTGAACAAGGACTTGTTGCACCGAAGATGGGCAAGGTGTTTGAAAAAACAGGAAGCCCCTGGCAAAGTGTGACTTTCTTCCTGAAAGCAGAGAGCTCCCTCTGAGGTGGTTCTACTGCTTCTGGCTGCTTCCACTATGAACTCTAAGACTGTGAAGTGCTCTATGGAACAAGGAAAGACCTGTGAAGGGCAGGGTTATTTGGAGAGTACGATGCAGGGATGAGAATGATGACTGTCCATAGCTTTTCTAGTTTTCCTTCTTGCCGTAAAGATTCGTTTGTGTAGAGATGAAGCCGAGTGATCATCGCAATGGGGGAATTTCAAGCACATGAGAGATGGAGATAACGTATTTGTTATTATTGCAGGTTCCTGTAATAGGGACACACTTCCATTGATTAGTTTATTCAGTGAACACGTTCTATGTCAAACAGTATGAGAGACCTTAGGCATGTACAGGGGACAACACAAACATGTATTCCTGCACTCCTTGTTAGCCTTAAAATTAATTTATAAGGTGCGATGTTTCAGATTTGCATTTTCACTTTAAAAAATGTTTATTTTATTTTATATTATATTTAGTTTGTGCAAGGGGAGGGGTGTGTACTTGCTCCTTCAGAGTTCAGAGGTCAGAGGACAAGTTGCAGGATTTGGTTTTCTCCCACCACCACGAAGGTCCAGGGAGTCAAACCCAGATGATCAGTCTTGGCAGTGAACACTCTTACTCACCGAGTCATCGTGGCCCTTCACTATTTCTTTTCTTTTCTTTCTTTTTTAAAATTCTTGTATGCATGTATATGATTTAGTAATGTATTTAATGGAAACACCACTGAGGTCAAGCTCCCTTCTTGAGTTTGAAAGTTCTAGGCTGTTGGGGTAGCTGGTCAGGCCAGATTGTGATAGGATGTGCTAGCTACACCTAGACCAAGCAAGTTGTACCTCTGTTAGCTAATTGGATTAATCAAATCCCTTGACTGGAGACATGTAATTGCTGTCAAGCTAATACACATGTGGCCACAGATTCTCAAAGAAATATTACCTACTATGTTGGTTTGGATAATGTTGGTAACTGTTTTCATAGCAGCGGGTAGGGGGTAGTGGGCACATGAATGACACAGGTAATAGTGCAGCCCTCAATTGGGTATGGAAGACAATACCCATGCTTCCTGAGCCTTCTGTCTCCAAGGACTTCAGTTTCTTCATTTAGAAATGTAAAACTGGGTGGAGTAATCCTACATATCCTTTCAACATTTAATTTTTTTTTTTTGACATTTTAGGCAAATCTCTTCCCACTTTCTATGGAAACATGAGACTCAGAAAAATTGCCCAGTGAAGGTGCCTTTAAAAACGGCGACTTGGGAGAGAGCCTGAGTACACTTGGTTTCCTTGGGTGTCTGAACTAAGTGTTGAGGGGGAGATGTGACTATGGAGAAACAGGGGAAAAAAGCTTCCAGTACTTTCTCTTACTCATCCCTAGAAACAAAGTGCTTTTAATGAATCCAGAGCAGTCAAACAGTGCTCTTGAGAATTGACCATTCCTTGGGAACTGGCATTACTACAGTGGATAAGGTTCAAAGCCCATTTGCATAGAACGTTATTTCACTTGTATCATTAAGCAAAGGTCAGTGAGTCCTCTAATCTTGCCAGAGTCATAGATTGGAGTAACTACTTCCTGCACATCCCCGACAAAGCTTCTTGGATTATAGACAACCTGATTGACCCCTGCTCCTATTCACTCACACACTGCTCTTCACAGCTAGGCAGAAGCAGCCCTGGGGTACCCAGAGAATAAGGCTCTCCTGTCCTGTAAGGGGGTCAGAGGTTCTGAAGGGCACTCTATACACAGCATGAGCTTCAAGGCCAATGAGGAAACATAAGAAACAACTCTTGTAACTTACAGTGCCCACGCCAGGGTTGAAAGACTCATTTTCATATGAAAAAAATTAAAGAAAATGTTATCCTGATTTAAAACAAACAAACACACACACAAAATCTAAGGGCTAAAGCACCAGCCATTTAGAAGCAAGTAATTTGGTTTTGGTTTGTGCTTTTGAGACAAGGTCTCTCTACCTAGCCCTAGCTGTTCTAGCACCCACTACATAGGTCAAGCTGGCCTTGAACTCAGAAATCTGTCAACCTCTGTCACCTGAGTGCTGGGGTTAAAGATGTGTGCCACCATGCCCAGTCAAGAGGCAGACTGATTTTTGACTTGAAAATGATTTCCCACTGGAAAATCATAGGAGACAACAAGCGAACTGTTTTCAGCGAACCTGCAGGCATAGCCATGTAAATGTTGTAATCAAAGCTCTTTGACTATTTGAATTTGAAATTCTCAAAATAAATACTGCTGATTTGTCGGGAGGCTTCACTGAAATAAAGAGCCATGACTGAGGAGGAAGAAGCTGGGAATAAATTCCAACTCTGTCACGTACTAAGTATGTGAGCTTGGGTGGGTTGTTGGGCATTTTTGCAAGATCAAGTTTCCTTTCTCATAAATGGAAGTAATTTCCATACTTACTTCAAACAATCATCAAGAGGACTAAGTTATGGGAAGCTCACAGAGCAGGGTAATTATCTCCCCAGCTTTTAATGATGGGTTGGGACTGGAGCCAAGAGGCATAAGGTTGATGTTGGAAAGGTCATTTTTGTCCCTGGCACCTTGGACACCAACAGTGTGAAGATTCTACATGCCCTACCTTTGAATGTCCCCCAGATGGCCCTTCTGAGTGATGGACCACCAACTCAGGGAGGTGTTCTCCCAGCTGCAAACTTGAGTTTCCTCAAGTTTGCATGTGTTCCTTGGAAAGAGAAGAAAATATTTCTTCTAAGGTTGGAGTGAAATTCACAAGTGACCAGTTAGCTTCTGACTACATTTTAATTTGTCTTAAAGGACACTTTGCACATTGTGTGAATGACTAAAGGCATCCATAACGAATCCAGCTATTATCTAAAGGCACGGGCAGGGGTGAGTGTGAAGTCCAGGACTGACTCCGTTACCACCCACTAAATGGATGTCCTGGGACAGGAAAGAGACTTCACTTTGCTGAGTTTATATAAAGTATGAACAACAGTAGGATCTTTCTCACAAGGGTCTTGAGAAGATCTTGAATTGATAGGAGAAAAAGAAAGGAACAGAGGAAAAAAGGATAAGGGGAGTGAAAGCAGAGGGAAGGAGATGGGGAGGGAGAGGGAGGAGGCAGAGAGAGGAGAAGAGGAGAGGTGGAGGGAGAGAGAAAGGAGGAGAGGAAAGGGGAGGGAGGGAGAAAGAGGGGAAGAGGAGGAGGAGAGAAAGGGGAAGAGAGGGGAATAAGAGGGGGAAGATGGGAGAGAAAGAGGGGAAGAGAGGGGGTGGAAGGAGAGAGGAGGAGAGGAGAGGGGGAGGGGAGAGAGGAGGAGAAGAAAGGGGAGGGAGAGAGGGAGGGAGAAAGAGGGAAAGAGGAGGAGGAGAAAAAGGGGAAGAGAGGGGAATAGGAGGGGGGAGATGGGGGAGAAAGAGGGGGAGAGAGGGGGAAGAAGGAGAGAGGAGGAGAGGAGAGGAGAGGGGGAGGGGGAGAAAGGAGGAGAGGAAAGGGAGAATGAGAGGAAGGGAGAGGGGAGGGGAGGGAGGGATGAAGAAGAAGAGAGAGAGATCTTATATATGCAACCTGTTTGCATATGTTGGGGATATACTCAATTATATTTTAAATAAACTCTAATATAGCACCTATTATGTGTTATACGCTATGTTAAAATTTAAAGTTAAAGGAATATTCCAGTTTATTGGCTTAAATTGGAAAATACAATACACATACTGATTATCACTGATTAGCACAAAGATGGACTGGAAGAGGTCTCAAGAATCAGGAGAAGAAATCTGAATGTGCTGCTTGGAAGAGAAGAGGAGTTAGGAATGAATGATTAAAGGCGTTCATGGAGAATTGAGCTGTTATCTCAATTCTTCCCTATGAAGAACATTGTGAGCAGAGAGGAGAGATTTATCGTTAGGGTATCATTTACCAAGCAGTAACTGTGGGGCTCCTCTACAGGAGCTGCTGCCGCTCCGAAGCAGACTGCTTTTCTGAGCTGTAATAATCATGTTGGAGTTAGACAGAATTGGTATCCCATAACTTGAGACAGACAGTGTTCATACTTCTTCCAAATCGCCTGCACAAGGACTGAAATACATAAAGCATCTAGAAGAGAGTGGTTACATACCCTGGCTCTAGCGGTGAGACCTGAGACTGATGATGTTGGAAAGGTCATCTTCCTCCCTGGTACCTTGAACAACTCTAGCACAAGACTTTTTTATTTACTCTGTTGATTCAAACAGTCGTGTCCTCTATGAACTCAACCAAGATCAGGTTCTGTCTGAGCATCCTGTAGCCCAGTTAACACACAAAATTAGCAATTGCAAGCTTCTAATCCCTAAGGCATGAGGATTTTAGTTTATATAGAAATGGTGTCATAGCTGATGTAATTATGCTACCATCATACTACAGTAGGATCCAGTATCCACTAATCCAGTCTGAGTTGATTAACTAATGAAAAGCAGTAATTTGGATATATGTGTGTGGGGGGACACATACAGAGAAAGAAAGAACATTTTTCTGAAGACAGTGTGAGACATCGGTGTAAGGAGCCAGATCAATCCAATACTTTCTCAGAGGCCCCAATGAAAGGACAAAGGGACTTAGTTCTGTGACTTGACAAGGTCTGTTTGTTGCTGGAGCCAGTGTCTCAGACCCAAATGTGGCCCCATCCCCACTCCCCACCCTGTGCAATGGTTACCAGTCCAGTCTTACAACAGTCATATCTGAGGTATCCCATGATGTTCTCTTTGCCAACACTGTCTGACCTAGCTCTCTGCTGACATTGGTCCAGTCCTACGACAGCTATATCTGAGGTGTCCCATGATGTCCTCTTTGCCAACACTGTCTGACCTAGCTCTCTGCTGACATTGGACATTTCCCCCTTGCAAATACTGTATATGATGCTATACATTTTAGTAAACGTGCTTGGATGAAGTCATCTGCTGATGCAGGACCTTCTGTCCCCAACTGCTACCTTTATCTTTTTTTATTTCTCTTGCCCAGTTCTCCTAATCAACACCTTGCCATTTGGGACTTTAGATTTACATGCCAAGGGAAGAAAACCAATAAGGCCATCAAAGGACCAGAAGCTAGGGATGAGCATGGAACAGTTGGATTGCCAGCCCTCAGGAGAGACCAATCCTGCCAACACCTTCATATTAGAGTTTTGGCTTCCATGCTGAGAGAAATACATCTAGCTTGTGGTACATGGTCAAGATAGCAGAAAACAAACAACGAACAAACAAAACACTACCAGGCTCCAACTAGTGTGTATGGGGAAGGGTAAGTCCTGAAGGTCTCATAATAGTTCACTTAGTGGTCCAGTTCTCTATCCTTGTCTGTGTCCATGTGCTGATGAAATTCAGCATTCTTTCTTAGTGAGGGGCACTGCCTTTCTGTGGCCCTGGAGTTTATGACTCGTCCAACCAGTGAAACTGGCCAGGGTGACCAAGTGCCAGCGCTAAGCTTGGGTCTTAAGAGTCTGAGAGGATGTGGAGGGTCTCACAGTGCAGACTCTATAGCTGAGGTGCTCTCAGTAACCCTGAGCTTATGAGAAACGAATGTTCACATTCACCATCGCTTGAGGTTTGTTATCCAGCACTGACTAATATGACCACTTTCATTTTCTGATCTAGTTTTGCTTGTTGAATACGAGAGTTCATTCTGAATTTACTTCGTGTTTGCCAAGAGAGAATCACAAAACACTCATGCTAGAAAGGGGTCCTTGGGCTAGCCCAAGATGAAAACTCTGGATGCCTAAGAGTATCGACCAAAATTTTACATATCCTGTGCTCTTAAATGTTGGTTAGAATCAAAAGCAGTATCCTGAATTTTAAATGTAAAATGAGCTGGCTATTTTATATGTTTTACAGAAAAACAAACAAATAAAAACCATAAGATATAATCTTTTCTAAATCTATTTCTTTTTTCTAAATTTGAATATCCTCATTTGTGACATGGAGTAATAGTTTCAGCTTATGTGTATGAAACCTATGATCACATAAAAGGCAAATGATAGTAGTATATAAGTGATAGTACGTAACCTGGATCCAACGTCCCTGGGTTTTTTCAAGGCATAATGGCAAGAAAGGAAATGCGGCTCCCGGCAAAGACAAAACTGGGCCTCCCCACATCGCCTCTTCTTTCTGAAAACTCACGAAAGTCTATGTTCTCCTTATTTAAATAATATCTTTTATTTATTGTTGGAGAACTGTATACAGGTATATTTGTATTTTAATCATATTTACCTCCATTTCCCTCCTCCAATTCCTCTTCCTCCCCTTAATACTCCCCTCAAAATTCATATCATTTAAAAAATTTATTTAAACCTACCGAGTTTAGGTAGTGCTGTCCATGTGAATGAGTGTGCAGCCCAGTTTTGTTTTGTTTTGTTTTGTTTTTGGAGCAGCAGCAAACTCCCTAGGACTCACACCTGGAGGTAAACAGTTGTTCCTCCCAGAGCAGCCAACCATCAACAGCCAATAGCTCCTGAGCTAGGGACAGGGACATTACCAGCCCCTCCCCCTTCCATGTTGAAATGTTGTTTAGCTTGATCTTGAGCATGTCTTGTGCAGAGAACCACATCTGCTGGGTTTATGACTACAATGGCCCTGTTGTGTCCAGCAGGTACTAACTCAAGTAGTCCTCCCGCCATTTCTGGCTTCTTGCAAACTTGCCCCCATGTTGTTCTCTGAGCCGTGGGGGCAGTGGGTATGATACACATATCCTATTTCAGGCTTAGCACTCCACACACATCTACTCTCTGTACTTTTTAAAAAGGCTTTTGTTTTAATAGATGGACTATAAGTTGCTTCCAGTCTCAGTTTCTAACGTCAAAGTAACGCCCAGTCCTTGTTTCCACAGTTCAGGGTGATTGTTGGAGGACCACAGACCCAATGTCTTTTACACAAGATTGGGGGTGGAGGATGACACCCAAGATTTTTGCCAGACTATGAGGTATCTTTTACTAGGGTTGATTTTGTAGCTTTGTTGGTTGGAATAGCAAACACAGCTTTCTTTGTTTAGTACAAGACCTTCCACCACACCCACAGGAGGGAGTTTTGAGGTGAGGGGGAGTGCCGGCTCTCTCTCTCTCCACATTTTACGTTGCTTGAGGTCTCTGGTTTGGTTCTGGAACCCCACCATGAAAGAAACCATTTTGTGAGAAAAGGAAAGGTTAAGTCATTGTGATGAAGGAGCAAAAAACAAAACAAAACAACAACAACAACAACAAAATAGAATCTGTAAATCATGAAGCTATAAACAAACGTTCATACACTGAGGATATTTTGTCTATGTTGTGACAGAGCAAAGAATATATGTGGACCATTTCAACTGTGCTTAAGCAGCTGAAGTTTGGGAAGGAAATCTCTTTCTGTGTGATTTCAGATGTCCAGGAGTCCATGTTAAAAGCGCAGGTTGAATAGAGGATAGATTTTGGCTTCATATGTGGGAGAAATTCGTGTGTCTCTCTGAATGGGACACAAAGTGCTATTAATGGACACACATCAAAGTAGCACTTGACCAACATGTCCAGTTTGTGTCTGCGCGGCTGTGTTAGTCTTCCCTTTCTACCTGGATGAGCTCCCACACTGGGCAAAGGCTTGTTCGTGGCCTGTTCTCATGGTGGGAGGGCATTTCCTCTGTCTGCACTCCGCTTGAGAAAGCGTGTTCCTTCTCACCGGATGCCTCGAACGTTACCTTAGGAGACACAGAGGACTTTGAAAGCACGCATACATTACAGACAGGAATGGAACGAATGACTTCTAAGTTTTCTTTCAGGATCAAGGATGATGTATTGTTCCGGTATCTTTAACGTTTGCTTTTTCAGGCCACGGTTTGTGTAAATCAAAAGCACACTGGCAATGCGGAGCTGCCCTTGGATCCTTTGGATTGGGGGTTCCTCTCTGCACTCCGATTCAACCTTAGACAGCAGCAAGCTGATAATGGAGCGATGAGTGGCATTTCAGCCCTCTTAGGGAACGCAGGACAAGCCACTAAACAGGTGGCTCTAATTACTAGAGCTGTGGCTGCCAGGGGAGACCAGAGGGAAGTAATCAAGCCACCAAGGAAACCATGCCAGGTAGCTGGGTCAGTCAGGAGTCTTCTGGAGCATTGCCAGCGAACACAGCCCCACTTGGCCAGCTCTGTAAAGATTAATTGAAGAGAATTTACCCAGAGGGACAACATGTGTAGTGGATATACCTGCCCTTTAAGCTTCAAAGCTTTAAGGCTTTTTTTCTTTATTTTGTTTTTTTTTTTTTTTTTTAAATAAGAAAAAAAAAGGGAGATGGGAACCCAGGACTTAGAGAAAAAAGGAATACAGTCAGATATTGACTTCCAAGACATGAACAAGTTTATGGTGCCCCGATGAGCACTTCCACCATCTCCAACCTGTTTTCCTGGTACCTTGGCCATTTCCTGCTCCCATGCCAGCGGACCAGCAGGCTGATTCTTTGACTGTGCAGTGACAGGGCAAACACATTAGCCCAGCACAAGCTCGTTTACACAGTTTGCGAGCTCATCCGGGTCTAAAGGAAAGGAAGGGCAAAGCAGAAGTCCTGCTGGAACATGTCTTTGGTTGGTTGCTGTCACAGGGGCATTCAGCTGAATCATTTTTTGAGTTAGGACAGATCCTATATAAACCAAAGCATGCAAGAGAGAGATGCAGCTCAGAGCTGTATCAGGAGCAGTTGTTTCCTATCTCCCTTGAAGAATAAGGACCCTATAATTAGCCAGCCAGGACTCTGCCATTCTCCAGTGCCGGATAAGCATCTTACTATTTTGATTGATATGGCAGGAAGACGGAGTGACCTGTGAGTGAGGTGCCTGGTCATCTGAGTCAGAGAGCCGGGCTCATTCTTGGCTCTTACTAAACCTCGTGCTCCTGTAGAAGTAACAGAAGGTTCTGCTGTCACTTGGTCAGCATCTCCACGAAACCCTAAACACCCTCTGCCCTCAAGATGTCTCAAGGGCAATATTCCATTCCTGTTGAATTTTCCTTTCATGGAACCAAGTGTTTGAGAGGATATCTTTGTAGAATTTGATTGACAAATACAGGAGCTTTGATTTTAAAAGGTGAGAGCCTAGGATCATCTTGGACAATTTAAAAAAGTAGGAAATAAAGGCTGGAAAGATAAAACAAAAAATAAAGATAAAAAAGATCAAAAGGAATGTAGTCTATAGGGAGCCGAAGGGTTTGCAGCTCCAGAGGAGGAACAACAATATGAACCAACCAGTACCCCCAGAGCTCCCAGGGACTCAACCACCAACCAAAGAGTACACACAGTAGGACTCATGGCTTCAGCTGCTTATGTATCAGAGGATAGCCTAGTCAGTCATCAATGGGAGAGGCCCTTGGTCCTGTGAAGGCTCTATGCCCCAGTGTAGGGGAATGCCAGGGCCAGGAAGCAGGAGTGGATGAGTTGGTGAGCAGGAGGAGGAAATAGGGGGTATTTTGGAGGGGAAACCAGGAAAGGGGAGAACAATTGAAATGTAAATAAAGAAAATACCTAATTAAAAAAAAAGAATCTATAGGGAGAGAGAGAAGTTTTTTGAAAGATGCAGGAAGTAAAAACTTGTCTTGAGCTTTCTATGTCATCTCTGAGGACAGAAGATAACATGAACTTTGACATATATATATATATATATATATATATATATATATATATATATATTCAAAATTAGAATTACCGTGTGATCCAGGTCTACCACTCCTAGGAACTCCAAAGGCAACCAGAGCCAGCACATTTCTTCCAGAACTGCCAGTTATGGGAGCAGCTGAAGGCTCTACAAACCGACACATAGAATTAGAACACACGCAGTGGAGTTTTATTTAGTCATAAAGAAAATATTATGTCATTTGAAGAATACTGGAGTTTGAGTGCTTCTCGACTGCCCTGCTTTCTTCTGAGAGAGGCGGACAGTCAGCAAGGGCCTGTCCAGCCTAGAGCTCAGCCCAGAGGACAGTGATAGTATGGCTTCCAAGCAGCATACTGTCCCAGGCAGAAACCACCAGCTTCATTTCCGTCATGACATCCGCACCACATCTGCTGTAGTGGGAGACATCTAGACAGTTATTATGATCTTTTTTTTTTTTTTTTAAATCGAATCCCAGGACATACTGGCAAAGTTCCCTGAAGGTCTTTGCACTAAGCTTCCTCGTTGTATTTGCTGGTTTCCTCCCCATCTGGTGTATCCATTTTCCTTCAGGACACCGCTCAGAGCTTGGTACCTTTGTTGGTGATGGGTAAGGTCACATCTATAGACTTTATGAGGCTCTCACAACGAAGGAAAAGCACTACATAAAGAACACACACCAGCTCTTGGATTATAGCACAGTGCTGAGTGTCAGTTAAAATTATGGACATATACTATGTGCTCATAGCTTTAGGATTTTGAAAAGGTAGAAAACCATAAAACGAGAAATAAAAATCACCCTTGATTCCATTATTTTGTGGGTCCTCTGGGGAGCAAATCCTGGTACATGCCTGTTTTTGTTAGGTCTCCAGTCAAGAATGGCTTTTAAACTATTAAGAGCTTTAATTACTGTAGTTCATGTACATGCACACACACATACACACACACACACACACACACACACACACACACACAAGGAACAAGTTGTGGAACCCATATATGGCTATTAATACTAAAATATATGTTACCTGGTCTTTAAGAAGTTTATCTCTGATCCAGAACTAACCATTTTTATATTGGTGCGTATATCTGTCTGTCTGTCTGTCTATCTGCCTGCCTGCCTGCCTGCCTGCCTGCCTATCTATCTATCTATCTATCTATCTATCTATCTATCTATCTATCTA
>JADRCC010091624.1:0-15806 GCA_019843855.1 Hylomyscus alleni
CCCTGGCTGACCTTATACTCTATGTAGCCCAAGATGAACTTCAACTCACAGAAATCCTCCTGTTTCAGTGTTCTTAGCGTTATAATTACAGGCATGCCTCCATGCCCTGGCTCATCTGTAATTTTGTATGTGTGTGTCTATGTGGTGCACACATAGATGTACCAGAGAATGACCTTGAATGTCATTCCTCAGGAACTGCCACATTTCTTTTCTTTTGGGGCAATGCCTGCACTGACCTGGGACTTGGCACATGCTAGGCTACCTGGCTGGCCACTGAACCCCAAGGGTCTGCTTGTCTCCATTTCCCCAGCACTGAGATCCTAGGGAGGGGATACAACATACCTGAAATTTTTTCAGGAGGATTATGGGAATCCAACCCAAGTCCTCCTGTGTGCATGCTAAGCACCTTACCAACTGAGCCTTCTCCTCAGCCTCATATCTCTTCTTGACTAAGAAGTCATTATTACTTAGTTTTCTTCAGTCATGATCATCGATGTTGAGTCTTGACAATTTGTTACCCAGGTTTGGTTTAATGTTTGTTCCTCTTTTGTTTTGGGTGCAAGCATGGAGCTGATGATACAAGGAACAGATAAAGTAGTGTTTGAAGTTTTGGTTGACAGGTGCTGGAGATTTAAAATGTCTGTACTGTGATCTAGCATCAGGATAAAGTCATTGCAGAGGGCACAATTCATTCTTCTCTCATTTCTTCCCTTTCCCCAACTTCTGCCTATGGGAGGCAACTAAGAAGGAAAAATTAAGTTTAGAAGTAGATTCATTAGGTAATTTTGAAATTTGACTGATGATAATATAAAGTGCTAGTAAGTTTCCTTTTCTCTCCCATTTTGTGTCACTTTGACTCCTATTTTGTGTCAAGGTTTATGTAGTCACTGAAGGGTTTTGACCAGTGGTTCTTAATCTTGGATAATTTGGCCCTCTATAAGAAGGAGTAGCATACTAGTGGAATTTAGTAGGTAGAAGAAGCCAGGGATGTTCTCAAGCCCCCTACAATGATCAGATTACCTCTCAACCTAAAGAATAATCCAGGCCTGAACTCAATAGAGCTGATGTTAAGAAATCTAGACTTAGATTTAATCCTATTTTTAGGACTGAGAGTGACTTTAGAATGTGTTATCATCTAGAGTCTCTACATGAACCCTTTCTCGGAGGTGTTTTCATTTTAGATATAGATTACTGTCAAAGAGCTTGGCTTAACCCATACCTCACAGCATTTTTCAGGGTCTGTGTAGGGAATTCAGACAAGTAGGGCCTAAAGAATCAGTTTGCTATTGCCATTTTGATTTAAGATATAAAAAACTGAAATGGAGTTATAACATAGAATCAAGTTAATAATATTATACAATAAGAAAATATAGTCCATTCTAGGAGATGGAGAATGATACACTAAAAGATTACGAGATTTTACGATAAGATTAATAGATACTGGGGCAATAGCCCAGCAAGAAAAAAGGTTGCTTTGCAAGTATAAGGACCCGAGTTTAATACTCAGGATTCATCAAAAAAAGAGCCAGGCATGGAACTCCACATGTATAATCACATTGTTGAAGAAACAGAGACAGCAGTATTTTAATAACCTAATTGGTAAGCTCCAGACAAGTGAGAGAACCTGTCTCAAAAGAAGTCAATGGCATTCCTGAGGATGAAACTCAAGGTTTTCATCTGGCCTCTGCCTGTGTGTGCATTCACAAATCCATGAAAACTCACACTCATAGGTGTACCTACATACATACAAACACTTTCATACACGCAGTAAAAAAGACAATTAGATGAAACTTCAGAAAACCAGTCCTGAACTGTGAATTTCTTTCTTTTTTTTTTTTTTTTTTGAGACAGGGTTTCTCTGTGTGTAGCCCTGGCTGTCCTGGAACTCACTCTGTAGACCAGGCTGGCCTCGAACTCAGAAATCTGCCTGCCTCTGCCTCCCAAGTGCTGGAATTAAAGGTGTGCACCACCGCAGCCTGGCTTGTGAATTTCTAATTCAGTAACAATGAATGGTGGGACTTTTTTTGATAGGACTTTCCTCATTGACAATGTGAGAAACCAAAGTCATGTATTTCACAATCTTTTCAATGTCAATATACAATTATTTGATAGGAGCCAATATATTCTACATTAAAAAATAATTCCATTACATTCCAAATATTTACAACAGTATAATCAGTAAGATAATATAAAAATGTTTATGTTAGTTACTTTGTTTTACTTCTTTAAGCTCTTAACATGCCGGCCACATGCAAGACTCACTGTTGTCTGTATTATAACATAAAAATATGTCTTTCTAAATTGTTGATTTAACTGTTTGGCAAAATATGTTCTAGGTAAAGGAAAATAACCACTCAGAGATGTTTAACATTTGTTCCTAATGTTAACTTTCAAACTTTGCTTAGAAAAATAAATCTGTTCAGAAATTTGATCTCTTTGCCTTCCTTTTATATTGCTTTTGGCTCTTCCAGAACTTCAGAAATGTCAATTTGTTATTCATGTTGGACTTTGCTAATCCTTCTAAAGAATGTGAAAAGGCTCAATCCTTTATATTAGGAAATACCTGAGATTAAAATGGATTAAGTCTGAATGCCTTTCTCTTGCTCCATGCTGAAATAAGGAGTGTTATCACAGTATTTATGAAGGCAATGGGGTTTTATGGACTAAGCAATCATTTCTTTGTGTGAGCATTCACTGCAGGCATTGATACAGTTAGTCCTGGTGACTTACTTCAAGCTAAATGCCAAGATCCCACAGTGTTCTTGTAAAGTACAGAATTAGGTGGTAGATGGGAAAGGATGAGAAACAGAAGTGCATATAAAGTTAAAGAGTGATCAGACATGGCTATGGATAAGTATGACCAGTGAGGGAATATTGCATGATGGAAAAGTCCTAAAGTGTGCACATGCTAAAGAATTGGTAGTAGAAGTGTTCATATGGATATTCTCTATGTTGTGCTACTATTTTACAAAGAACAACAGACTAACCTCTTCTTTCATAGAAGGTACTACAGAATTCAAATTACACAGATGGCATATAATTCATCTTCCAATAATTTCGAAGAAAATAATTACCACACATTTTCATGTACACCTATTTAGGTTAAGACACTATGGTACAGGACCAAATCAACCAAACTACACAAATTAAAATACATGTGGTACTTTGTTTCATTTGTACCCCCAAGCAGATATATTAGAGACTTTAGGGAGAGTATATATCATGTCACATGCTAGTTTTCACTCCACTATATTATCTAACCCAAACCTAAGATAGTGCTGAAACCCAAATCTCTAAAAGTTAGGGAAAAATATTCCCTTCTTAGAAACTAGATAAAGAATGCCCCGTGTCCACAGAAAACAGAAAAATTATTACTGGTTCTTGAAGTTGCACTTCCCCCAATAGAAAAGATTTTCCTTTGATAACTCATGTCTGTTGCCCTATAGTGACTTGCCAGCTTAGATCCATTCCAGGGAGTAGTCATAGAAAGTGTACCATGTTATGGTTTGGTGAAATTTCCCCCATGGGCTCATATGTTAATCTCTAGCCAATGACACTGTTTAAGGAAGTTGTTAAACTTCTTGGACTTGGGACTGAGTATAGTGCTGTCAGGGGCAAGGGTTGAGGGTTGTAGATGGCTATGCTTTCTTTTCAGGCTCTGCTTTCTAGTCAGTGACATGTTCCCATTGTCATAACCTACCACCATACCTTCCCCACCAAGATGGACTGTATCCCTGAAAGTTGAGCCAAAATATGTCCTTCCTTTCTACCTTGACTTTTTTTGTCAGGTGAGGTCTGTTAGAGCAAAATGAGAAAAAAATAACACAAAAATACTATGAGGGACTGTGAGGGCCCAGGGGAACAGGCTTCAGTTTTGTGGAGAGACAGCTTTTCAAGCTTGGTTTACAATCCGCCATGGAAGAAACAGGAAACAAAATGAATTACCTTTTGATGTTTATGCAAAGAAATAATTGTAATGTCAAATTAATTTTAAAGGTTCCACTGGGAGAATCAAGACTTGAACTTCTCTATACCATTCAGAAAAATCAACTAGAAAGTGTGCAAAAGAATCAGCATGACAGTTGCGTCTTCTCAATGGTCTTTCCTTTCTCATTCCCTTCATTTCACTTGACTAATTGTTGAGATGTTATCTTTTACTTCATGGCTAGTATATGAATTGGATTTTACAACTCAGTAGAAGAGGAATGGGAAGAACATCTAATTTCTCCCTCTCCCTTACCTTCTCCCTCACAATTTCCCTCTCCCTCTCCCCTATCTCTCTCTCTCTCTGTGTGTGTGTGCGTGTGTGTGCACATAAATGTGAGATGCAAGTACTCCCACAGATGCAAAGGCCAGAGCAGAATGTTGAGACCTATTGCTTATCATAACCTTATTATTGAGACAGAATCTCTCCCTGTACCAAAATCTTGTCTTTTCATCAGGGTGGGTAGCTACTGTTGTCTTGGGATTTGCTTGTGCTTTCTTTCAGTGCTAGGATTACAGGTGTGGGCAACCATATCTGGATGTTTACATGGGTGCTGACTATCTGAACTCATATCTTTGTTGCTTGTATGACAAATGCTCTTACCTACCAAGTCATCTTCATCATCCCCACCTTTTACTGAACAATTCATACCTTACTTTATCTTACTTTTTCTTTCTCAATTGTCCCTATTTTATTTCTTAATTTTGAGGTTATAGTTTAAATGCAATATTTCTCCCTTCTCTTCCCTCCCCCGAAATCATCTCATACTCTTTACTCTTCTTCAAATGTGTAGCCTCTTTTATTTTTACTAATTGTTATTGTACACACACACGCACACACATACACACATTCCTAAATATCATCTGTTCAGTCTGTATTATGTTACTTACATGTATGTTTTTAGGACTGACTGTTTGGTACTGGATACCCAATTGGTATGCTCTCATTCCCAGATTTCCTCAGTTTCCTGAGGAAAGGAATAGGTTGTATAGGTTGGAGATTTAGTGGACTTTTTCCCCATCCAGTTTGTCATATCCATTAGTATTATCCTTATTCATTTCACATTTTAGCAGTCATATTGTTAAGACTTTATGCATGTTGTTTCTGATATTTTTGGGAGACCACAGCTCCTCAATCCTTTGACTTACAAACTTTCTACTTCCTCTTCGGCAAGGTTCCCTGAGCATTATGTGTGGAAGTGTTTTGTGGATGTCTCCACTGGCTCTATGCTCCAGAACTGTGCACTATTATTGGTTGTGGTTTTCTGTAGTAGTCTCTTCTTTGTTGCAAAGAGAAGCTTCTTTGATGAGGAGTGAAGAGTACACTTATCTGTGGGTTATATCTTACTTTAAATAAATAATTTGCTTTGGGTCTAGAATGCCTCACAAAGAGTCATTAGACTTGCTACTTCAGAGAAGATTTTGCCTGATGTTTTAGGGCCTAATTGGTAGTCAGTTGGAAAGCTTGGTTCTCAATGTAACAAACTTCAAAGGTGGGGCCTTTGAGATAGTATTGGATTACTAGAGTGCATAAATTGATGTATTTATAGTTTAATGTAAAATTAAGAGATGAGGCTGCATTTAAGGGGGATGGATTTTTAGGAAAGCTTTGGGAGCTATATTTTGACCTTGGCTCATTACTATGTCTTTGCCTCCTAGCTACCAGGAAGTAAGCATCTTTGTTCAACCAGGTCCTCCCTTCTGTGACATTCTGCCTGGCCACAGCAAAGAAACAATGGAGCCAATGGATTTTGAAACTGTGACCCAAAACAAATCTTTCTTCTATAAAAGCTGATTTTGTTGGATATTTTGTCATAACAATGAAAAGTTAATTATGGTATTAGAAAAGCTCATTTAAATGTTAAAATTGTTTACAGCATACAAATTTTAAATTGCTGAAGTTCTTGCTATTTCAGAGAAGGTTTTGCATGAAGTTTTAGGGCCTTGTTGGTAGTCATTTATCAACATAATCATATGTTCCATGTTTTCCTGTCATAGGCTTAAAAAGAAAACAAATTAAATACAGAAAGAAAAGGTAGCATTTATTCCTTATACTTTGAACCATGAAATTTTCTCTAATATCAGTTTACTTAAGGCTTGTATTTAGGGATTGTCTGTAATATATTTTTATGACAGCATTGCCTTTTCTTAGCTCTCACTCATTGCTCCAGCCCCATAACAGTACATTTGGTTGGCCAAGTCTTCTTTAAAGCTAACTCCCTCTTTTTTGGCATGTAATTAATTTTCTTTTAAAATTTTTTGATTAGTTGGTTTTGCCTCCTCCTTTTTGCACCTATCTCCTTTTTTTGTCATTGCCTTCCTCCCCTCTCTTAGCGATTCTGTGTAATATAACATTACCACCCTCCTTAAATGGAAAAC
Source organism: Hylomyscus alleni (assembly GCA_019843855.1). Lineage (NCBI taxonomy): Eukaryota > Metazoa > Chordata > Mammalia > Rodentia > Muridae > Hylomyscus > Hylomyscus alleni. The sequence goes on from JADRCC010091624.1 coordinate 6,364, forward strand.
CCCTATCTTATTTATTACTTATCTATGTCTAGATCCTTTTAGACAAGGGTTTTTCAACCTTGGCAATACTATTATTTGGGGGCTAAACTCTGTGTACTCAGATGTCAATGGCAATAGTGGTATGGCAGTCAAAAAAATCTCTCCAGACATCATCATGTGCATCCAAGAACTACTCTAATAGATATTGATCAGCAATGTGTACCAAGAAGTGAAGTATATTTTACCCAACAATCATATTAATTGGTAAGTTCTCCCTTTATTAACAAACATAACTATTTTAAGTTTTCTAACTAATTAGGAAGGATTTTTTTGGTCTTTTTTTCACAGAAGATAGTTTTAAAAGATTTTGTTTCATATAGTTATTTGGCTCGTAAAATATAAATTATAATGAAAATAACTGTGTCCTCAGAACTTTTATCTTATTTTTATATTAAACAACATTTGTTTAACTTTTTTGATGTAAGAACAATACATTCATCAGAAAAATTCTGGAACATGCCCAGTACCAAAGAAAGGATTGTGTGGTTTAAAGGTTAGACAGAGTACAGAGTTAAATTTTAGACACTCTAGTTAATCAAGGCTAACATTCTCCTTTGAGCCAAATGTTTGTTTTGAGCTCATTAATTTTTCAGTTTTATCTAACTTTATGTGTGTTAAAGAAACCATGGTGATATCCAAGTTTTATTGTATATAGTGAAGGCTTTAGGGTTATGTGACAGTGACAATTAGGAAAGTAGGATTATCATTCAGGTCTAACAGATAGCTTTTCTACCCAGGAGATTTATTTTTTCAAAACTATAGTTTTCACAGTTAAATTATTTATGTGTAAGTATACAAAACAAAACTGGTATGAACTTTCAACTATGCAGTTATGCCAAAGATAAGCCCTATTTTCAACTAGCTTAGCATATTCTATTTGGATTTTCACTGGCTTTAAAACTATCTGTTATAAAAGTAAATATTACTAAGCTACTAATACAGTTATTGGGTTCCTGTTGCTGCTGGAATGTGTTGCCAAGGGCATGGAATAGAATAGCACAGAAGTCTCCAGCTCGATAGGAAAGAAGCTGAAGTCAGCACGTCTGTTTTTCTTGCTTAGCAGATGACAAAGCTGAAATCAAGGTGTCAGCCAACTGGGTTCTCCTCGGGAAGGCTTGGAAGTATCTAGTAGCTTATTTGAATTGTCTAATTCTGTTCCATGTGTTCGGAGGCCTGAGGCCCTCTTTCCTTAGTAGATAGCCAAGTTAGATCATTCTCTGCTCCAAGAAACTGCCTGTGATTTTCTGTGTCCTCTGTGACAGTGGTCTTCAACCTGACACTCAGACCCTTTAATATAGTGCCTCATGTTGTAGGACCTCCCTCCCAACCATAAAATTATTTGCATTGCTATTTCATAACAGTAATTTTGCTACTCTTATGAATTATAGTATAAATATTTTTGTAGAGACAGGTTTGCCAGTGGGGTCATGACAGGTTGAGGACTTCTTCTCTGTGACCTTCTGCTCTATGGTTGGGTTAAGACCCTCTTACCTTCAGAATCTCTTCACCTTCTCTTTCTTACATTGCTATAGACTCAATGTTTTTCTATTTAAATTTTTATTTTAAATCTCAATTTTAGGTTAAAGGGCAGGTTCTAATAATTATGCCTTATAGATATTTTAAAACCAATCTTAGCATGAAAATTTGGTGCTTTAATTTATATATTCTACAGAAAAATATTTTAACTTTATGACCATAGATTTTGTTAAGTATTATAATGATTTGAAATATGTTTTCATATATAGGGTATTACTTAGCCATAAAAGGAACAAAGTACCACTACATGCTGTGACGGGGTAAATTTTAAAAATGTTATGCTAAATGAGAGAAGCCAGTCCCAAAGGATCACATATTATATCAATACATTTATATGAACACAATTAAATAGATAAATTTATACAGATGGGTAGTACATTAGTGGTTGCTTTATCCTTCCAACACACCTTCTGGAAACTTCACTTCCCTTTTACAAAAGAAACACATTTGGAGGTCATTCAGAATCTATAACTTATATCCTCACATCACCCAAATTGTAAAGATTAGGCACAGACTATTTTTAACAGGTATAATTTGTGCATCATATATAATCTGCCTACAGTACACAGAAGTGTTTTGCTCTTCTTCACTTATTCTCCATATTCCAGATGAAGGTCTCATGAGAACACTAATGATGTAGTTCCTATATGGAAATAAATAGAGGTATGGAAAAAGGGTGGACATTGTCTGGTTTCAATTCCCCAGGGGATTCTTCCCATGAGATGGTTCTGGTCTCGAAAAAAACCATGCTAGAATAGAATCTTAAGTAACTCTTCAGAGGAATAGCTTGTTCATGTAAGTTCAAGTATATGACTTTTTTTTGCAGCAATAACAGATAAAATGAGATAGATAGATAGATATGTTCCTTTTCAATAGGGTTACTTTTCTCTTTAGTCATATATTTGAGGAGACTCTATAAAAGACAAATAATGTAAAAGAAATTCAAAATGTGAAGTTCTTTTTTCTTTATTGGATATTTTATTTATTTACATTTCAAATGTTATCCCCTTTCCCTCTTTCCTTCTGAAAACCCTCAACCCCATCCCCTATCCCCCTGCTTCTATACGGGTGCTCCCCCACCCACCCACTGCCCTAGCATTCCCCTAAACTGGGGCATCAAGCCTTCACAGGACTAAGGGCCTCTCCTCCCAGTGATGCCATCATCTACTACATATGCAGCTGGAGCCATGGGTTGCTCTCTGGTTGGTGATTTAGTCCCTGGGAGCTCTACAGGGTCTGGTTGGCTGATATTGTTGTTCTTCCAATGGAGTTGCAAACCCCTTTAGCTCCTTCAGTTCTTTCTCTAACTCCTGCATTGGGAGCCATGTGCTTAGGCTAATGATTGGCTGTGAGCATCAGCCTCTGTATTTGTCAGGCTCTGGCAGATCCTCTCAGGAGATGGCTATATCAGACCCCTGTCAGCAAGCACTTCTTGGCATCAGCAATAGTGTCTAGGTTTGGTGTCTGTATATGAGATGATTCCCCATGTAGGGAAGTCTCTAGGTGCCCTTTCCTTCAGTCTCTGCTCCACACTTTGTCTCCATATTTACTCCCTTGAGTATTTTGCTCCCCCTTCTAAGAAGGACTGAAGCATCCACACTTTGGTCTTCCTTCTTCTAGAGCTTCATGTGGTCTGTGAATTGTATCTTAGGTATTCCTGAGCTTTTGGGCTAATATCCACTTATCAGTGAATGCAGACCATGTGTGTTCTTTTGTGACTGAGTTACCTCACTCAAGATGATACTTTCTAGTTCCATCCATTTCTCTAAGAATTTCATGAATTTATTGTTTTTAATAGGTAATTAGTATTCCATTGTATAAATGTACCACATTTTCTGTATCCATTCTTCTGTTGAAAGACATCTGGGCTCTTTCCAGCTTCTGACTATTATAAATAAGACTGCTATGAACATGGTGGAGCATGCGTCCTTGTCATATGTTGGAGCATCTTCTGGGTATATGCCCAGGAATGGTACAGCTGGGTCCTCAGGTAGTACTATGTCCAATTTTCTGAGAAACCTCCAGACTAATTTCCAGAATGGTTGTACCAGTTTATAATCCCACCAATAATGGAGAAGTGTTCCTCTTTCTCCACATCCTTGCCAGCACCTACTGTCACCTGAAATTTTGATCTTAGCTATTCTGACTGGTGTGGAATGGAATCTCAGGGTTCTTTTGATTTGCATTTCCTTGATGACTAAGGATGTTGAACACTTCTTTAGGTGCTTCTTTCCCATTCTATATTCCTCAATTGAGAATTCTTTGTTTAGCTCTGTACCCCACTTTGTAATAGGGTTATTTGGTTCTCTGGAGTCTAACTTCTTGAGTTCTTTGTATATATTGGATATTAGCCCTCTATCAGATATAGGATTGATAAAGTTCTTTTCCAAATCTGTAGGTTTCCATTTTGTTCTATTAACAGTGTCCTTTGCCTCACAGAAGCTTTGCAATTTCATGAGGTCTCATTTGTCTATTGTTATCTTAGAGCACAAGTTATTGGTATTCTGTTCTATACCTCTTGGGTATATTTGCTTGTTTTTGTTCTAGAGCTTTCAGGTGTGCTGTCCAGCTGCTAGTGTATGCACTCTTCAGTTTCTTTTTGTAGGTGCTCTGAGCTCTGAGTTTTCCTGTTAGCACTACTTTCATTGTGTCCCATAAGCTTGGATATGTTGTGGCTTCATTTTCACTAAATTCTAAAAAGCCTTTAGTTTCTTTCCTTATTTCTTCCTTGACCAAGTTATCATTGAGTAGGGTTGTTGGTCAGCTTCCATGTGTATGTGGGTTTTCTGTTGTTTTTGTTGTTATTGAAGACCATCTTTAATCTATAGTGATCTGATATGATGCATGGGATTATTTCAGTCTTCTTGTATATATTGAAGTCTGTTTTGTGACTGATTATATGGTAAATTTTGGAAAAGGTACCATGAGGTGCTGAGAAGAATGTATATTCTTTTGTTTTAGGATGAAATGTTCTATAGATATCTGTTAGATTCATTTGGTTCATAAATTTCTCTTAGTTTTACTGTGTCTCTGTTTAGTTTCTGTTTCCATGATCTGTCCATTGTGTGTGCTTTAAGCTTTAGTAAAGTTTCTTTTACAAATGTGGGTGCCCTTGCATTTGGAGCATAGCTATTAAGAATTGAGAGTTCATCTTGGCAGATTTTTCCTTTGATGAGTATGAAGTGTCCTTCCTTACCTTTTTTGATAACTTTTGGTTGAAAGTCAACTTTATTCAATCTTAGAATGGTTACTCCAGCTTGTTTCTTAGGACCATTTCCTTGAAAAATTGTTTTCCAGCCTTTTACTCTGAGGTAGTGTCTGACTTTTTCACTGAAGTGTGTTTCCTGTATGCTGCAAAATGCTGGGTCCTGTTTATGTATCCAATCTGTTAGTCTATGTCTTTTTATTGAGGAATTGAGTCTATTGATATTAAGAGATATTAAGGAATAGTGGTTGTTTCTTCCTGTTATTTTGTTCTATGTTCATGGGCATCTCTTTCTTTAGGTTAGAGAAGTTTTCTTTTATAATTTTGTTGAAGATATTTACAGATCCATTAAGTTGGGAATCTTCACACTCCTCTATACCTATTATCCTTAGGTTTGGTCTTCTCATTGTGTCCTGGATTTCCTGGATGTTTTGGGTTAGGAGCTTTTTGCATTTTGCATTTTCTTTGTTGTTTCAATATTTTCTATGTTATCTTCTCTACCCGAGATTTTCTCTTATATCTCTTGTATTCTGTTGGTGAATATCTATGATTATCTATGACTCCTGATCTCTTTCCTATGTTTTCTATCTCCAAGGTTGTCTCCCTTTGTGATTTCTTTATTGTTTCTATTTCCATTTTTTAAATCTTAGATGATTTTGTTCAATTCCTTCACCTGTTAGGTTGTCAGCACTCCTGGGCAGTCCAGCTCTCTCTAGGCGGGATTTGGGTATGAAGGGCAGTGGGACAGCCTTAGCTCAGGGGCAGATGGAGACAGAAAGGATCCTCAAAGCTCTTTTATAATTGAGGCATATGCCTCAAGTGAAGACAAATTATAAATTTGTTTGATTTGGAGGGCTTTTCAGTGTGAAGGAAAGTATATAACATACACTGCCAAATGATTTTGAAGACATTGATTTATGGAGCAAACATATATTGAATACCTACTTTGTTCAAAGTCTTATTTTGGCACTTTGGGGAAAGAAAGAATTTAGGCACAGTCCTTTTATAAAGAACACACATGGTGTACACTCTCTAATAAGTGGTTATTAGTCCAGAAGTTCGGAATACAGGAAGAACAACCCACAAACCACAGGAAACTCAAGAAGAAGGAAGACCAAAATGTGGACATTTATTTCCTTCTTAAAAGGGGGAACAAAACACCCATGGAAGGAGTTGCAAAGACTAACTATGGAGCAGAGACTGAGGGAAGGACAAGTCAGCCTAATATAGCTGTCTCCTGAGAGGCTCTGACAGTACCTGACTAATACAGAAGTAGAGGCTCACAGCCATCCATTGAACTGAGTACAAGGTCCCCAATGAAGGAGTTAGAGAAAGGACCAAAGGAGCTGAAAGGTTTGCAGCCCCTTAGGATGAACAACAATTTGAACTAACTAGTACCCTCAGAGCTCCCAGGGAATCAACCCCCAACCAAGGAATACACATGGTAGGACTGATTGCTCTGGCAGCATGTGTATAGTAGAGGATTGCAAAGTCGGTCATCAATGAGAGGAGAGGCCCTTGGCCCTGTGAAGGTTCTGTGCCCCAGTGTAGGGGAATGCTAGGGCCAATAAGTGCAAGAGGGTGGGGTGATTCCCTGGGGGAGGAGGGAGGCAACAGGGGTTTTTTCTTGTTGTTGTTTTTTTTGTTTTGGAGGGGAAACTGGGAAAGGAGAAATCATATGACATGTAATATCTAATAAAAATTAATTTAAAAAAATAAGAAGAGAAAACATGTTTCATTTGGAGAAGATGTGGCACATTCAAGCTTTCATAATATGTAAAGAGATAAGAATTAAGCACTCTATACATTTTTTGGTATTAGTAGACTTGATTTTCTAAAATATTACATAGAGAGTCATAAAAAAATCTAGACTCGCTTGGCTCAAATACATGGATCCTTTTCAGTAGTGTGTATTACTTCTCTTACTTAAAAGTCTTTATGATTTTTTGATGTATTTTCATCAGTTAGGACTTTAACATACTCTGGTATTGTTACTGAAAAGGACTAGATATTTCATATATATTTAAGTTTATAGATTTAAAATATAAATTTTTAGATGTTTAGTGTATTTAATACACTTTAAAACAGTATGTCTGTGCATATGATATACATAGAAATTAAACAAAAAGAAAGCAGTGATATGAAAAAATGATATCTATTTTCTACAAGGATTATATATCTGCAAGAATTTCATTTTTTATTTTCCTAAAATAATATGTGACATTGCTTAAAATATTTGACAGTTTAAAATAAGCCATTTTCAAAATGTTTCCATATTTAACATTCACATATTAGTTATCTACCATTGCACACATGTATATATACATGTGAAACATATATGTATATATTTATAAAGTATAGTTTTTTACTTCTACATCTGTATCTTCATTTAGGGACTTCAAATGCCAGCAAAAATAGTTGAAACTAGAATGTGAGGTTTGCTGAGGCCCTGGCAAACATATGCTAATATCAACAATAGAGACTATATAATTGTTTCCAAATGGGAAACCACATAATAAAAATTAAATGTTAATTAGTATATTACTGACTCAAAAATTTCCTGGGATAGTGATAGAAGGATCCTTACCTGAAGGCAGAGTCCCTCTCATGTAGTATTGAGCACTATAACTCTCAGCACATTTCCATGTTCTGTGTCTTTGTGTTAGTTGCCATTTACTACATGAAGAAACTTTTCTGATAAGGGTTGTGTGGCAGCGTGCACAAGGCCTACAAAGGTTCAGTCCAGATGGAGTTCCAGGACTGAGAGCGGGATGTGGACATGGGATACCACTTCTAATCAAGACGCTGTCTGTAACTGTCACCTGCTGGTAAAGTAAAAATCAGGCTTTTTTCCTAAAGGAGTTTTATTGGCTATATTAACCACATTTAATGTCAGGCCCTTTGGCCAGCAGTAGTTAAACAACAGAGAATGAATTTAATCCTATTTTTGCAGGCTTTTGTCTCATTTTATGTTGTTTGGGCTTTTCCTCCTTATTGTTTATTTTGATTTCCATTTTCGTGTCTGTGGGGTTTTTGCAAGTATATTTCTCTTTTCTGTTAGAGAGGGAGAGAGAGACAGAGACAGAAAGAGATAAAATAGAATAGCTAGGGAAGTGAGGAGGCTCTGGGGGTAAATGATGAGGGGAAAACACAATATACATTCAAAATACATTGTATAAATTTTCTTTAAATTAAAAAATAACATGAAAAACAATAAATGAAGAAATGTAACTTCAGCCTTTGGAGTCTACATGTGTACATACGGATATTTATACCTACATATACCTAGATACATATATATATACATCATACACAGAGATACAAGTACTCAGTTTCTCTTATTCATTTTCTAACTTAATTCCAAAAACATAGGATGTGAAAAAAGGTATCTATCTTTATTTGTCAAGGTCAAAAAGAAATGTCAAGTCTGCAGGATCAGTAGTAGTCAAGGACAAAAAAGCGTAGGGGGCAAAGGAGTTAAAATATATGAAGTCGTAAAAAAATGTTATCAGTAGTCATGTGCTTTAAATTATTAACAATAGCGTTAGATTTGGGGAGGCAGGCCTGGCATCGTTTTGAACTGCAAGAAAGGAATTGTTCTGGCTATCAAAAGGAAGACATGAACTTGTCTGGAACAAAGTGCTGACATCTGAGACAGTGTTTTTTTTTTTTTTTTTTTTTTGACTTGATTGTTTTCCTAGAGAGTAGTTAAAGTCAGTGCATTTTTTAGTCAAATGATTCTGAAAACAAAGATGATTTTGAAAGAAAATTGCATAGACTTTTGGTACTTAAAGAGTTTCTTTGAACAGACCACTAGTTAATTGAGAAGGTATTAATAGAATTATTGTTTTACATATAAGACCACTAGGCTGAGAAAGATTCCAGGACAGCTATAGGCCACATGACCAAAAACATGGCAGAGTTGTGTAGACCCCTAATTTTCATAATCTAAGTATACCCTCCCCCACCAAGTTGGGAAAGGAGAATGTACTAAAAAAGGACAGGAGTATTGAAGGGACTATTAGTAAAATAAGCTTGTTAAAGCACTAGATAATTTAAATTTTGGTTTTCAACACAAAAGGGTAGAAGGAGCTTATGATATTTTTTTAAGCTTAGAAGAAAATATGAAAGTGATAACACAAAACCTTAGAAGAAAAATTATTAACAGTGTGTTGACTTGTTCTTCATATTGTGGTAAAACTGAAGAGTTGACTGAGAAATTTTTCATGTGTTGTAGATGCTGCAATTTTGGAAAGCCAAGTAACAGAAAGGCAGATAAAGTTCCTAAGAAAAAGAGCTGAAGTAATCCCTACATGATTCTGAAAGTACTAAGCGATTTACCAGTGTTTCTGCTGTGGAGTTTCTCTCTCTCTCTCTCTCTCTCTCTCTCTCTGTATATATTTGTGTTTGTGTGTGTCTGTGTATGTGTGATTCATAACTCTTTAAGTAGAGGCCCAGAAATTGCAACATTCCCATATTAAGGCGCCCATGTTTAAAAATTTTGGTATAATTGAGTCTGTTTTTTCAGCCAACTAAATGAAAATTCAGATGGACAAAATGGAAATAGTGCATTGCTTCCTCTCTAGATTCTTAATTTAGATAATGAATAATGAATAGATATTTTATACCTATCATAAGTGTTTAATTATATATATATATATAT
>JADRCC010091715.1:0-12516 GCA_019843855.1 Hylomyscus alleni
ATATGTCACCACTTCACAGCTTCTAGTTTGTTATTTATATTTATGATGTTTTTCCCTCCCTAGAGTTCATTTTAATTACAAAAATATACTTTTCAAGCTTTCAGGGTTTGTTTTAAAGAAAATCCTATGTGAATCTCTTTAGGGGGGTTGTGTTATTTTATTTTCTCCCAACAGAGCAGCTATTCAAACTGAGACACCCCCTTAAAAAAAAAACTGTGAACCTCCAAAAACTACAAAGGTCACAAATAAGGCCAGTACATGTCCATGTGACTCTGTTCCCTTCTCATGAGCCTTCATCTGCTAACTTTTTGTGGAAAAAAAATACACACACACACACACACACACACACACACACACATACGTATACATATACATCATATACATCATATACATATACACCAATTTAAGCATGTACTTTGCACTGTTGTTCCCTTTTTTTTTTGTTTTGCACCTGTGTGTTTTTTAGGACATTATACACTGTCCTCTATACTAATGGCACTTTTAACTTCAACCATTTCCCATTAATAATTTAAAACTGCATGCCTTGATTCGACGTCTGAGGTAAAGAAATTGGGTGCCAGAAATCACTTTGTTACACATTTGGCAGAGATTTTTTTTTCCTCTATAGGCTATGGAGCTGAGGACCTCTGCTGGCAATCTTGCAGCTAGACATGATTTTTATTATTATTTTATGTTGCTGGAAGAGGCGAGGTTACCTACTTAATCTGAATTAATCCTTTTTACTTACAATCCTTTAATTGGCTTCTTAGAGCTGTATTGATCCTGCCACATTTTCAACAATTTGAGTTTTGCATCCCACAATAATTGTACTACTTGCATGAAAGAAATTCTATTAGGCAAAAATGCATTGTAATATTACTAATCTTTTAGAAAATATTTAAATTTGTTCAGATAAAATGCCTAGATTTTCCCTTAACATATATACATGCCAGTATATTGGCATGTGGAAATGGGTGGATAGGTTCAGATAAATAGAAGCTATAGGTAACTCCTCAAAACATGGGGCATGGAGCTTAATAAAACATGGAATGAAATGTTATGGGCATAATCAAAGATAACCCTCACTTTTCTGAAATCTAGGGTCATTTCTATGTGATCCATTGCCACCTAGCATTGGGAGACAAAATTTTGTCTAAATGCCTATGGCAAGCATGTAAGTAAAGCTTGGAGACTTTATACAACTATTATGTCAGTTAACATGCTTAAACTTGGGAATGCAATCGCACTGGATACTCCATCTCACAACTCCTTTGTTACTCCTCTGTGCATTTGCCCCAATCTATAAACTTAAAGATGATTACCACTGAGACAGACCTTAAAAATCATGATATCTAACCCTAGTCCAGCATCACTAGACTTCAAACCACCGGAAGAACTGTGAGAGAAAAATTAGCTATAAAGTATCTGTCTGATTCACTCTGCATCATTAGAAAGCCTGACTTTAGCTCCTCCAAGAGATGATAAAATAAAACTAAGGTAAAGACACTCCGAATGATGGCTCAGGGATTTAATCCCACCATTAGGGAAGCAGAGGCAAGTGGATCTCCAAATTCGAGGACAGCCTGGTCTACAGTTAGCAGTCCCTCACTGTGTGTCTGATTAAAACTCTACCTCGAAGGCACTGGCCCCAACTTAGTGTTCATTTTCCTAACCTTCAAAATGACTGATATGACGGACATTAGTTACTGATTGTGATATAAGTTACCCAAGTTCAGTAACATAAATCTTTATTCCATAGTCTGAAGGGTTCAGGAAATGAGGGATGGTGTAATTCAGTGGTTCCAGCTCAGGTATCAAACAAGGCTACGGGCAATGTCAGATGAGACTGTTTACCTGAGGCTCAACTGGGTCCAGGATCTGCTGCCAAGCCCAACCATGGGGCTATGGCAGGGAACTTCTGCTCCACACTATGTGAGTCTCTCTGTAGGATTACACACAATATGACTTTCCCCAAGACAAGTAAGATGGCAGTGGAAGAAAATTCACCAGCTACTTACTCACCCAGAAGAGGGTTAGAACCCAGAAAGTTCTATGCAAAGAACTCAGATTAAATACCGAAAACATCATGTGATCAATAAACTAGTAAATGTATTAAGAAGACAGTTTTAAAAAAAACTACCATTGGCTAATAAATGTATTTAAAAGTTTAAACATCAGGAAAATGTCAATCAAAACTGCGTTAAGATTCTACCATGGCCCGTTCATAACCACGATGCTAATAAAGATATGAGTAAAGGGGAATTCTTGTGTGCTGCTAGTAAAACTATAAACTAGTGCAGCTAGTATGGAAATCAGTAAGGATGTTCCTAAAAATACTAAAAATAAGACTACCACATGTTCCAGCGATCCCATTCCTCAGTATGTACCCAAAGGACTCATAAGTCAACATACCACAAAACACTTGCACACCCAATGCTCATTGCAATAGTGTTCAAAACAGCTAACTTATGGATAGCTTTGATATCTATTAACAGATGAATAATACAGAAAATGTTTATACGACCACAAAAAAAAATTTTTTTCAGGGAAATGGATAGAACTGGAAATCATCATACTAAACAATAAGCAAGACTCAGAAAGACAAAATCTCAAAATCCTTTCATATGTACAATCTAGATTTTACAACAAGACAGGAAAGGACAAAGGGCACTGCTTAGGAAGTGAGCCAGATGTGAGAAAGGAACAAGAGCTCATCAGAAGGAGAATATAATCACAGTACATGTATGAAGACATCACAAGGAAACTGAATCTTACTCAAATAGCATGCCTGCTTAGAAAGTGAGGTACACAGCTATGATGACTGCTTTTATAATTTTTATTATTTTCCTAATTTATCTTTGCCAGTGATGGTTAATTTACATGACCCTGACACTTGATACAAAAGAAGAAACAAAAGTGTTCCCACACAATCATTGTACTTGTCTGGCTTTCCTTTGGTTTTGGTTTTGATTTGTGTTTTGGGTGATGGTATAAACTAAACCCATGGATTTGCACATATTAGGCAAATGCTTCACCACTGAGCTGCACCTCCTATCCCTATCATCTCATAAAGACAAATCTCACAGTCCCTGGACGTCATGATGAACTTCTGTTGACTCTGCCTACCCTTCCGGTGCAATATTTCCTCTTTCTTCTCTTTGTCTCTTCCTCTTGGGTGCTGTCCTGAACCTAAGTTTGCATTTTCAAGAGCTCTGGGCTTCCTTTCTTTGTCTTCCTGCCATGTGGCTGCCTGATGCCAGATGGCTGACCTCCATGCAGGCTTAACTCAAACATGGCTTTCTCTGCTTCTTTGTTCCATTCTTTGCCAGGCAGCTACCAAGATACAGCTTGCCTGTCCTGAAGATTTTCTTTTAAACTCCAATAAAATTGTTCTCAGGTTTCAAGAAAACAAAATCTCTGCAGCTAGAGTCCCTGGCTTATGAGATATGCACTGCAAATCCTGTATACAAAGTGGCAAATTCTGGAAACAGTATAAATCCCACAGCATACTAAACTCGGTGATACTTTTTAAATATGTTTTAATTGAAATAAAATCATATCACTTACCCTCCAACCCCTCTCAGCTATGCTTTGAAGCCCCTTGTACCCCAACTCTTGAGCTAATAGCTTCTAATTCTTGGATCATTGTTACATACATGTAAGTCTATATGTATGCACATGCACAAATATTTATAAATAAAGCCTGCAGAATTCATTTTGGTTCTTTGTGTATACATGGCTCCAAGGCGGAGCCCTCTGCACTGGACATCCAATGATGGCTCACTACTGGGAGAAGTTAGTTCCCCTTCTGCCAACAGTCATCAGTTGCCTGTATAGTTCTTTGTCCAGGCGTAGGACCCCTTGAAATTTTGATCCTTCCATGTTAACATGTCCATTGATATTGTCCTTGTTCTGGTCTTATTTATACAGCCATTGCAGGAAATTTCAGAGTTCCTGGTATTCTAACTCTTCCCATGTCTCCCTCCCCAACCTTCCACGATATTTTCTGAGACAGAAATGCAGGCGCTGTAAAGTAGATTTATCCCCTGGAACTGTACTCTCAAAATCTGTTGATCTCTTTATGGTGTCCAGTGGTGGTTTTCTATGATGGCCTCTATTGGCTGTAGAGACAGATTTCTTTGGTTAGGGATAGTAACCAAAGAATAAAGATAGGTGCATAAGAATAAAATTTAGAATGTAGTAAGAAATTATGTTGCTATTATTAAGTAGAGGCAGTAAATTGTTTTCTAAGGTCCATGACCTCATTAGCCCTAGAAAGCTAGCTAGATTTGCAATAACAGGTATGATTTCTTTCCAGTTGAGTGAGCTTTAAGTCCAATTAGGCAGCCACCAAGATGTGAGAGTCGCTGATTGCACTTTTATGCATATCTTGACATGCTAGGAATTTAGTTGTTCATAGATGTTGCAGTTTGGTAGAAATTTTCATTGCTTCCCTCCCTTGGCAGTTTGCATAGGACTTTCTGGAACCATGGAAGCTAGATTGCACGATATGGCAACCTGCCTGCAATATACACTGGTGCATCAAAGTTGTAGGAGTAACCAACCACTCTCTGGTTGAATTTCAGGCCAACGAGATGGAACTTAATGCTGACATTGCTTGGGTGACCTGAAACTAGATAGGCCATAAGCTTAGAGGAAAACAAAATACTGTGGTTCTGCTCATGGAACATAGTAATAAACATGTTCCTAAACATGTTCCTAAACAAATCCTAACAACATTTTGCTGCTGTGGGTAGCTTTTGCTACCTAGCAGCCTATGCTCCAGGAATGGACCACACTACCAGCCCCTGCTCAGAGAATATTGGATCTGCAGATGAAAAATACAGACACACACAGTTGTTCAGTTTCAACTTGCCTCATTGGCACAATTGCTGGATGCCTTTACCCCTGACCCCCGGGGCATAATCAGATAGAGTGTCCAATGGCCACCCCAACTCACATGACTGGTTGGCGGTATCTCCTGCTGCCATTCTTCCTTCTCCTCCCTCTCTTCTCCTGCATCTGCTAGCTTGCACAGGGGGACCACACGCCCTGCCTATTCCACCCAGCTCATTGGCCATTAGCATCTTTATTGATGGATCAAGAACCAGTTGGGGAACAGGACCTCAGCATCAGAACCACCCCTACATTTCGCTATACTCATAGATCAAGGCTTCGTTCTGCCATCACCAGAGAAGCTTCCTCTTGCAGTAGATGAGAGCTAATGCAGAGATCCACAATGGGATGACGTTCAGAGAGTGGGAGACCTTGGAACACTCGATCCTAAATGGGATGTCTTAAAAAAACTCTTTCACATCTCCTTTTTTTTTTTTAAAGATTTATTTATTTATTATATGTAAATACACTGTAGCTGTCTTCAGATGCACCAGAAGAGGTCATCAGATCTCATTACGGGTGGTTGTGAGCTACCATGTGGTTGCTGGGATTTGAACTCATGACCTTCCGAAGCACAGTCGGTGCTCTTCCCTGCTGAGTCATCTCACCAGCCCACTCTTTCACGTCTCAAAGAACTATGTGGGAAATTAGAAAAGACTGTAAGAACCAGAGGATACGGATGACGCATCAAGGGAGCAATGTCTCCTAGGCACAACAGGACTGGTGCAAATATGAACAGAGACTATGACAGCACACATAGAGCTTGTACAGGTCCAAGTCAGACAGCATCCCAGTGCTGAGGAGGGTAAGTGGGCGGAATCCCCACTCCTCACCAAGAAGCTATCTCCCTCCAATTGACATCCACTTACAAAGGAAGAATAGTTTTCTCCAAGGCAGTCTCATTGGGTACAAAAGCTACGCTTAAGGGTAAGCCTCATTCCCAGCAGAAGGTGGTCAACACAAAATGATATCAGTGGCATTTTTGTAGATGTTTTGTCTCATATGGTTTTGTTTTAAGCTTATTTTTGTCTCACAGTTGTAATTTGGACTTCTGCTTGTATATTATGGTTTCCTATTCTGTGTCTTTATGGGGTGTTTATTTGGGTGTGCATGTGTGCTTCTTGTGCTTTTTCTTTGTTCTCTAGATAGAAAAAGAAGGAGGTGAATGGGGAGGGGGAATCCCAGGGAAATCAGAGGAGGGAAAGCTGTGATCAGAATATATTGGATGAAAAATAGTAGTACATAAATGCACACACACACACATGCACGCACACATACACACAACCATCCCAGGAAACATCCACTGAAGTTTGGGTATCACAGATGCCTGATATCAGACTCAAATGACAAGTCTGCTTGCCAACTTCAGCTGGCCAAGCTTTCTGAGAAGCAAGTCAAGAGTTTGCTCTATTGAACTTAATGTGGTCCAGACACAAAGGGTGAGTGTCTCAGTAGCTGTCTGTAGTGATTTGAATATGCTTAGCCTATGGAATGGCACTATTAGGATGTGTAACCTTGTCGGAATAAGTGTGTTACTGTGGAGGTGGACTTTGAGACCCTTCTTATAGCTATCTGAAAGCCAATCTTCTCCTGGCTGCCTTACTATCAAGATGCAGAACTCTCAGCCCCTCAAGCACCATGTCTGCCTGGATGTGTCCATGTTTCCTACCTTGACAATAATGGACTGAATTTCTGAGCCTGTAAGCCAGCCCCAATTAAATGTCATCCTTTATAAGAGTTGCCTTGGTCATGGTGTCTCTTGACAGCAACAGAAACCCTAACTAAGACACTGCCCCACCTAAGAAGATTGCTGCCTGGGAGACAGTCTAGCCAGGTATGACTCCTGTAGAGGAGTTTCAATTTTTGGTAAAGGGCATTAAAACACATGTAAGGTCTGTTTTCAACTCAAAGTAAATATAAACTTTGAATTTTAAAATATAAAAATAATCATGTTTAAATGAATTTTACAATGTATTTTACTATTCAAAAGTTTTGTTTTGTTTGAATTTATCATGCACTTCTTCCTGAAAAGAAATGGAATATTGGATATTAGAAAGTTCTAGGGGATTGTAGAAATGGCTCAATGGTTGAGATCACATGTTGCTCTTCCAAAGGATGCTTGTTCAAATCCCAGCTCACACATCAGGCAACTCACACCTGCCTGTGGCTCCAACCTCAGGAGATCCGATGCTCTCTTCTAACCCCTGATGACACGAGCAGACACAAACACATACAAATAAATAAAATAAATATTTTATCTCAAAACAAGAAAGCACTCACCAGGAGCAGAAGGAGGGAAGGACCTAGGGGGTGGGGGGAGGGAACAGGACCGAAACCCTGAGGGCCAGCAGAAAGAATGGAAACAGGCAACCTCAGGAGGTAGGAGATGGGGGCGGGGATCCTCTAGAATGTCCCAGAGACCTGGGAGGTGAGAGCCTCTCAGGAATCAAAGGGAGGAACCTTGGATGGAGCGCTCTATAGTGGGGAGGGGGACCTTGTAGAGCGCACCTCCAGTGGAAAGATGGGCTATCAAGTGGAGGGATGGGGTTACCATTCCCACAGTCAAAAGCTCTGACCCAGAGTTGTTCCTGTCTGAAGGAACTGCAGGGAAAAAAATGGAGAAGAGCCTGAGCTAAAATATGTTTTCTCTACCTGCAACTAATAACTGAGGAACACTGCTTCCCCAATAAACAGCAACATATCTAACACAGAAATCTAAATGTCACAATTTTTAAAATGTAAGGCCCATAAGGGAAATGCATGAGCTGAGGCAGGAGGATCATGAGTTCAAGGCCTGCCTGGGCTGAACAGGAAAATCCAGTATAATTTTTCATGTAAATATATCTGATGTGTACAAAATCCTGCAATAAATAGAGACATACAACATCATCTGAAATAGAATCAAATACATGGGTAAATAACACCCTGAAATAATATCAGTAACTTTCATATGTATGTATATGTGAATATATAGAGAGAGGGAGAGGGAGGAACTTCAATATAATTGGAAAGCAACAAACTTTGTGTTTAATTCATTTTTCCCTTTAACTAATTTTATTCACAATATCTAAAATAGGTTACAGTGTAGCTATAGAGCTAACTTGTTAAAATTTGCTCTCTGAGCAAATTCTGAAGGAGTTGTCACTGTCTCAATACTGAGCAATTGTACATGTGACTTCAGCATAAAATAACTTACCATTGGCTTTAATGTATGGAGAAATATATCATTTCAGTTGCTTTCAGTCAGATGTGACATATTTTGTATGTCGATACATGTGTTTTCAATATGCACAGTCTTGATATGACAAACTGTTTTTCCTTTGATTAAAATGAATTATCACAGCACAACAGCTAGTCTCCCAATTGTCAGTTTCATACTCATCTGAGCGTTCATTTAGCCTAGCATTGTGGTTTTTAAAAGCAATGTTCAGTGAATATAAGCACATTTCCATACTTGCAAGGCAGCTTCCTCCTGATCTACCAGACATAACTTCCTGCCCGTGCACCATGGAGCTCTGTGGCCTTTGTTGCTCTCACTGCCTGTATCTGCTCACAGCAGCTTCCTTGGGAGAACATCCATAGGGCATTCTCAGTTCCAACCAGGGAAGAGAACATGATCATACTGGCCTTCCAACATCTCATCTCAACACACAGGCAAATGAACAAAGCTATCCATCCCCAAGCCACAAAGAAAGCTTTGGTTTAGTGGTGTGGCCTGCTGAATAAATTACAATCCTTCATTAGACTCTAGAAGGAGAGTGAAGACCCCAATCTTGTTTCATAATTTGAAGCTTGGATTCAGCTGAATAAATCTAAAGATTCACTCCTGAGCCATCCATTACATTCAGTTCATTCACTCGTAGCCAAAAAAAGTTCTGGTTTTGTTGTTTTGTTGTTTGCTTGTTTATTTTTATAAACATTATGATAAAAAGTCATGCAAATAAAAAAAATCACACACCAAAATTAACCAGACCCAAAGTCTTTGTATCTCAATGAAAAATTTAAATAGCAGTTATCAAGCTATGGATCTTCACATTAGATTTTATACTTTCACTATGAACTGTAGGCACGATTTTTGGATACAGATTTCCTGCTATGGTCAAAGCTATTTGACTTGAGTGATTATCTTCATTTTTCAGCCCACAGGGAACAGGTTACATTCATTTAAGAAATGGTGTGTGGAACACACCCAGGATCAGAGGTGAGGAGGACATAACATCTGTCCCAACACTGGGAGTAACTGGGACCAGTGGGACCAGGCACACAGAAACTCTGCCAGCCCAGTGGCTCAGGTTCCTTTCTGTCCCACAAGACCCAGAGGAAGCTCCACTCCCAGGCACTCTAACACGCCCAGGATCAGAAGTGAGGAGGATACAACACCTGTCCCAACACAGGGAGACTCTGGGACCAGCACCCTGAGCAGACATTGGGCACAAACTCTGCAGTCATACCCAAAACACCCAGCAAAGCATTCAGTCTCAATCTTTGTTGTTCTCTTACAAGCCACCTTTCAAGTTAATTGTCTATGTTTCTTTTGGCTGTATAAATACATTTGAAATATGTAAGCTGTTCTGAAAACCATAGTATAGTGTAAAAACATCAAATAAACAATCCTACAAATAGAGAGGCTGAGATAGGAAAAGTCTGATTTCAAGACCATTATGTGGTACACAGCAAGACACCATCATATACAAACAAGCAGAAAGTGTACATGGATTGTACAATATTGAACCTATTTCTCCAATTACCAAATTAGAGAGACTACTGGATGACAGCCAACAAATTTCTAATTCCTCATATTTTTGGATTTCAATTGATTAGGATAAGTTGGTAATATTAATTTTCATATTAAGATATTAAGAAAAAGTAATTGTTACTTCCTATTATTTTTGTTGTTAGAGGTGGAATTAAGTTTGTGTGGATTTGTTGAAAGATTACTTTCTTGCTTCTAGGGTGTAGTTTTGCTCCTTATGTTGGTCTTTTCCATCTATTACCCTTTGTAGGGCTGGGTTTGTGGAAAGATATTGTGTAAATTTAGTATTGTTATGGACTATCTTGTGTTCTCCATCTATGGTAATTGAGAGTTTTGCTGGATATAGTATCCTAGGCTGGCATTTGTGTTCTTGTAGGGTCTGTATGACATCTCCCCAGGATCTTCTAGTTTTCATAGTCTCTGGTGAGAAGTCTGGTGTAATTCTGATAGACCTGCCTTTATATGTTACTTGACATTTTTCCCTTACTGCTCTTAAAATTCTTTGTTTAGTGCATTTGGTATTTTGATTATTATGTGTCAGGAGGAATTTCTTTTCTGGTCCAGTCTATTTGGAGTTCTGTAGGCTTCTTGTATGTATGTTCATGGGCATTTCTTTCTTTAGGTTAGGGAAGCTTTCTTCTCTAATTTTGTTGAAGATATTTACTGGCCCATTACCTTGGGAATCTTCACTCTCTTCTATACCTATTATCCTTAGGTTTGGTCTTCTCATTGTGTCCTGGATTTCCTGGATGTTTTTAGTTAGGAGCTTTTTGCTTTTTGCATTTTCTTTGACTGTTGTGTCAATGTTTTCTATGGTGTCTTCTGCCCCTGAGATTCTCTCTTCTATCTCTTGTATTCTGTTGGTGATGCTTGCATCTATGACTCCTGATTTCTTTCCTAGGTTTTGTATCTTCAGGGTTGTCTCTCTTTCTGATTTCTTTATTATTTCTGTTTCCATTTTTAGATCCTGGACAGTTTTGTTCATTTCCTTCACCTGTTTGATTGTGTTTTCTTGTAGTTCTTTAAGGGATTTTTGTGTTTCCTGTTTAAGGGCTTCTAGTTGTTTACCTGTGTTCTCCTGTATTTCTTATGTCCTTCTTAAAGTCCTGTATCATCATCATGAGAAGTGATTTTAGATCTGAATCTTGCTTTTCCGGCAAGATGGTGTGTCCAGGACTTGCAATGGTGGGAGTATTGGGTTCTAATGAGGCCAAGTAACCTTGGTTTCTGTTGCTTATGTTCTTAAGCTTGCCTCCCACCATCTGGATATCTCTAGTGTTACCTGCCCTGGCTAAATATGACTGAGGCCTGTCCTTTCTGTGATCCTGATTGTGTCAGAACTCCTCAGAGTCAAGCTGTCTCTGTGATCCTGTGATTCTGGGATCCGGTGATCTTGGGCCCTTTAGAGCTCCCAGGAGTGGAGCTTCCTCTGGGTGTTGTGGGACTGGCTGCAAAATTTGCACCCAAGATCTACTCAGGGCACCAGTCCAGACAGACTGGAATGAACCCCTGCCACTGGGTTAGTGGAGTTCCTGTGTGCCTGGGTCCTGCTGGTCCCAGTTACTCCCTGTGTTTGTGACAGATGTTGTGTCCTCCTTACCTCTGATCCTCTGATCCTGGGTATGTTAGTGTGCCTGGGAGTGGAGCTTCCTCGTATGGAATTTGCTCCCAAGGTCTACTTAGGGTACTGACCCAGACAGACCAGAAGCAACCCTTGCCACTGGGCTGGTGGAGTTCCTGCGTGCCTGGGTCCAGCTGGTCCCAGTTGCTCCTGGTATTGGGACAGATGTTGTGTCCTCCTCACCTCTGATCCTCTGATCTCGAAATTCTTTTTTTTTTTTAACTAGGTTTAGGGCTTAAGGGATGGCTCAGTGGTTAAGAGCACTTGCTGTTCTTAAAGAGAATTCAGGTTCAATTCTCAACAGCCACATGGTGACTCACAGCCATCTACAACTCCTGCTCCAGGGGCAACCCATTCATAAGTACCATTTCAAGTAGTGGGTTGCATATACCATTGTGACAGATGGCTTCTGATGATCCTTGCCTAGAATCTATCTTCTTCACCCATCTCCTCTCATGTCAATTCAGGGCAGGGCTGGTCTGCACGACTAGCAAAAGTGGTGGTTTATAACTTCAAAGCCTAGGTCATAAGAGGCATTGAAGCATTGGCTGACTCACTCTGGAAAAGAACATAGCTTAGTTCTGTGAGGAAGCTCATGAAGAGCAACTGAGGCAAGAGCCTAAAGCCACCACTCACTTGCCAAATAAATACATGACCCACCCTGGAAGCAGTTCTTGCAGTAATAGGCAAACCTGGATAACCTTAGCAACAACCAACCTATGGCTACATTTAATAAAGGACCTGGGAGAACCACCCAGTGGGTCTACTCCAAAATCTGACTTACAGAAACGATGAAATGTAGGATGTTCTTTCTTTAAGCTTTTGAACACTGGAATCATCTGTCACAGTGTTTTAAATGTTTACTATAGCTGGTTATCCCTCTTTTATCTGAAATACAGTCACCTAACTTACAAACATGATCTTTGGTATACTTGGGTTACAGTAGGTACTTAAAAACATTATCTGGATGAATTGATATCAATGGAATCAGGTAAAGATATAGCTTTAGAATTTAGCTAAGACTTCAGAAAGAAATTAGCATATAAATGCCTTTTAAAATCACCTCTAGATGCACTTATAATGCATGATGTAAAATAAATAACATGTAAATATCATATACAGGTGTAGATAGGTATAGTACTATATTTAGAGATAGTAACAAAAGAGACTGTACATGTTCCGTACAGATACAGCCATCATGGGACAAACTACACAATGTTAAAAAAAAAAAAAAAAAAAAAAAAAA
>JADRCC010091806.1:0-10249 GCA_019843855.1 Hylomyscus alleni
AAAAAAAAAATGAGATAGCTCTAATACTACCTTTGTGGTGATCATTGGTGTCTATACCTTAAGGAAAATGGAAATGGAATAGACTTTTATTTTCATTCAATTTAGGAAACAAGACCAAGTGGCTCCTGGCAGACCAATCAGAAGCTCTCATGGGATGAGTTAATTAGAGAATGACTGTTAGTAGATATTGTCTACATGCCTGTAGACCTGAGCAGTGTCCCTGTTAGATAAAGAGTCAGGGACTGGAGACAGACCTATGTATCCAATGTTGTTAGAATAATCAGCAACTTTGATTGAAGACACTACTAATGCTAACCCCGATTCTCCAGAATTAAGACTAATACACTGAGTGATAAATATCGGGCTTGGTTAGGTGTTGGTCAGCTGTTCAGTGGTACTGACCCATTTGGCTTTGACTCCAGAAGAGAATGTGCAGTCATTGGTCAGTAGTGTGCACCTTCAGATGACCTCTCATCTTTCCCAACATGTAGAACACCTCAAAGCTCTAGCACTCCAGGAAGACTTGAGACTTAACTAAAGAAAAGAAAACCTTTAGAAATGCATACTACAGAGGCAAGCTTTTTTGAGCAGGTTTAATTTTCCTCCCATTGGAAACAGGCCAGAAGTTATAGTGCATTAGAAAATGCAAGCTACATAACGAAGCATCTTACAGATTTGAGGCTCTTGATGTTGCGTATAGGTTTTGATAAACCTAATATAAGCCCCTGGACAGAGTTAGCATCTTCAATAGAATTCCAGCTAGCGGCAGCAGTGATCTGTAACCATGCCATGACAGCTTGTGGAGTGGGGAGTCAGACCCAGTATTAAAAGAGAATCAACTATCCTTGGCTCAAGAGAATTTAACTGTTCTTGGCAATGCAGGGGGACAGGACACATGGGAGCCCTTGAAAAGTTTTTGGATAGCTCCTGCTACTCTTTAGCAGAGCCAGCAAGCCATCCCATCCAGGTGAGAACAATCCTGTTGTCAAAGACTCCAGAGAAGGAACTCTGATACTCCATTGGCTTTTACCTTGACAGATGGCTTTTGGGAGTGAGACTTAACCTTCAAAGGGAAGATTAAGAATTTAAGATCTAAGTGTATGGAAACAGGGACCAGGAAGTGGGGGAAAAGTGGAGATGGAGCCCACAAAAATGCCTGGGATTCAGACTCTGGAGACAAGCATCAGAGTGCAGATCTAACCTTATTGTTTACTACTTAAGCTTATATATAGCTTTTTAGCCAGTTAGGGTATGTTTATGCATTCAAGGGCAAACTGGGGTGATGCTTGTGTTGTTAGCCAAATCTGACTTGCCTGTCCATGAGTCTGTCCGTGAGCCTGTCCATGAACCTGTAGGGGAGGGCACAATTCCCCAGGGAGATTTCTATGAAGACAGAGGAAACAGCCACCACTCTGGCCTTGAATAATTTGTGTTGTGCCTCAAGAGCCGCGTCAGATCATACTCTGCATACAGGAGATAAGGACTCTTCAAGGAGTCACAGGAGTTTGTGGCGCCTCACTCTCTGTACCACTTCTTCCTCCCTAAGGATTTCCACATCCCTCACAGATAAGTAGGCAGGTCGGTAGATGGATGGATAAAAAAGAGATGATAGATAGATAGATAGATAGATAGATAGATAGATAGATAGATACATACATACATACATACATACATACAGAGATATAAATGGATTAGACAGTAATGAACAGAGGGAGGATGGAAGGAAGAGAGTTGATGCCCACGAGAACCAGCTGAACACCTTCCAATGTGACATATTTATTGTTGCATTGTATACCAGGGAAGCCTCTAAACACCACTCAAAACAGATGCCACCTCCATCACATCCCTCTTATACACAGTCTCCACATTCCATTGTGGTAACAGCTCATCATGTTGCCATATTCACATCTGTAGCTGTTGGTGCCATCTCACAAGTGTGAGAAGACAAGGGTTCCATCTCATCCCTCTGTGTTGTAGCAACACTAAACTGTGCAGTATTTGTCTCAACACTATGTAGCATTTGGTAGATTCTCTCTAGCAGAAGGAACAGAAGAAAAGAAGGTTGGAGGGAAGAAAGCAATATATTCATAAAAGAGAGCACTGGCATAGGAGATTCATATTGCTAATATGAATATAGCTTCCATTGCCTGAAGGCTATTATGTGGCCCTATCTTGCTGCAGTGAACTGCAGGATGCCCAGTCACTTTCACTAGTGAGTCTTATTTAAACACCTTCATTTGCCAGTGTTTCCTGCTTGTTGGGACATGAATTATTGCCCCACTCTCCGAGATCCTGGTCACTCACCCCAGCCAGAATAATGTCCATAGTTCATCCCCAAATGCAGACCCTCTTTGCTTTTAAAGGTTATCAAGTTCCTCGTTTCCAAATGAAATCCTATCCTCAACCTCAATGGGCTCTTTCTCTTCCTGATATTCCTCTTTTCCTGGTTAACAATCTTTGTCTGGGACCCTGAACATGTATAAAGTCATGAGGACTTTCAATGTTCATAGCTCTCTACCCAGGAAACCAGCTAGCAAACAGCTCCTGATGCTGAGAGCCAGGCTTTGTGTCCCACTATCACCTGTCCCTGTAGCCTCACTATCAGCAACTGTGTGTCTAAGACCTGCTTTACAAGGAGTCAATGGCCCCTTTCAAAGGTACAGAGCACAGCTTTAAAGTGATATGGTATAAGGCGTCTGCCCATCTGGAGCACCAGTTTTAATGTCATGTTGGACTGTTTTGGACTAGACATGTCTAGTAATGTCTGTTCTCAACATTGCCATGTAGCATGTTCATCATTTGGATGTTCTCTTGGGCTAAAATGTTTTATATCTTCTTCCTCTAGATAATAGGGTCTTTGAGGACAGACTCTTGAATAATCCTTCTTGTCATTATCTCCATATCTGGGCCATTGTCATTCAGTAAATATTTTTTGAACAGGTGAACATAAATGCCTAGACTTTTAACCTAAACATGCAGGTGACATGACCTGCATGACCCTAAGTAGGTGACAAGAATGTAAAGAAAAGACAGACACATGCCGAAAGGCTGGGTCCAGTGAGATGTGTGCCCTGATGGAGGCATGTAGCAGCTTAGAAAACAGGTGATTTATTTTAAATATCTCCATCAAAGAGATGAGGTTAAATATATAACTGAACAAGGAGGCAGCTTAGCTGTTCTCTGTAGACCATCTCTGTAGAATAGCAATTTTAGCCTCTAAACATCTGGGAAGAAGAAGGTAAGATGGGCATTTTCTTCATTTGTTGCCAACAATCTGCACATGGACCAGGGAAAGGCTTTGCCATTCCCTTGGATCTGAGGCATTAGAGTCCTTGGCATGGCTGCATTTATGTCAAACAATACAAATTCACTTGGGACATCCTCCACCCCCCACACTCCTTTGTCTTGATCCAAGGGAATAAATTCTCCACTGGATCTTTCTCATGTGCAGCACGGGAGAGACCTAGGATCTTGTCACCTCACTGACATGTACGTTGAATGTGAATCAGGCCAATAGGGATAGGGACAGGTATAGGTGAGGGTATTGTTGGAATGATGAAAGCAGAAGGTCCTTTGCCTGGAAGGTAGGAAGGTCTTCTGTAAGGGGCCTGGGAAACAAAGCAATCTGGCAATGAGCTCAGATCCAAAGACATGAGAGCGGAGTGATTCAAGCCCACAAAGAAATACAGACACCCACAGAGTTATACCAAGTGGTGTTCATCTGAAGCAAATACCCTACCAATGGTGTCCCACTCTCAGAGTTGTAATGTCCCCAACAGAAGAGCTACAGATTATCCATCTTTGTGTCCGTAGGTCCTCCATAGGTTCCTGATGGTGGCTTCTAGCTGGAAGCAGGTCCCGCAGCATCTCTTGGCAATCTAGCCAATGTTCTGCCAAGGTGTTGATTACCTTGAACATTATAAAGTTGCTCCCCTTGATCCGACAGTGCTGTTTTGACACAGTTAAAAAGTCCACTTCTCTGAAAAGGTTTTCAAATGCACAGGGTGACTTTCCAGCCATCAAGAAGAAGGAATGCTGCATATACAGCCTGGATTCAATAAAGCCAGATTTTTTCAAAAAACAGCTCTTAGCATCTTCTACTACAGACACTAGTCTGGGCAGAGCTTTTTACTTTATTGAATCCAGCTGAATAGTTTGACTGCATTAATAATGGAGCTTCGTTTCAAACCACTGCCTCCCAGTCTTTTCCCCTAAAAGCCTTATGGTTAGCTTAAGCAACTGCTAATACATGAATGATTGCTGGTGGCATCATTTCCTGCCATGATTTGACCACCAGGATGAGGGCTTTGTTTTATTTTGTTGTGTTTTCCTGGTTCATAATCTGGAGTTCTATATGTGTGGCTGACTGTGATCATTTTTAAAGTATAGTAACAGCTCCAACTGCAGTCAGTTTCTTTACACTGAGCAATATAGGATTTGGAAAGATTGTGTTAGCTGTGTATCATTTGCCTGAAAAGAGACTATCTAATGATGAGCCCAGATCATGGAATCTGATGCTTCTGATGAGAATAGATAGGTAGTGCTGACTCTGGATTTCTAGATTTTTTTAAACCTCATACATTTAAAAGAAACTTCCATTCATTTGGCTCTCATGATGGTATACTTTGTGAGGATGCCTTGGAAGTCTGTCTCACCCTCAGTTTCCTTATCGCTGGACTTGAGTTTGAGTGATGATGGCCTTGATCTTTGTAGCTTTGACAAGGTGTTTGTGTAGAAAGCAGGGTCTTCTTTGCTGCCAGAAACAAAAGCATAAAACACACCCTGTAAACCTTTACGTAACAGGGCTGCAACAAGTGCATGCTAGGGCCAGAGTTCCTACGTCTGATGCTAGCTGGCCACTTTCTTCTTTATGACTTCTGATAAATTACATACTGTACCTCAGTTTCCTGCTGTGCAGAATGGAAATAATTATAGTACCTATTTTGTTGGGTCAGGATAAAGCTTGATGGGTTGATAATTATGAAATGTTTGCATTCAGTGCTACCTAAAGGTCTCTTATTGGCTGAGTTGGTTATTTGGCTGAATGTACTTAGCTTCTACTGGGATTAAAAAGTAGAGCTTATCTATGGGATGGCAGGCAACCAGACTTAACAGAGGGCTAAAACTTCACTAAGACCTTGCATATAAGACCTTCTGGCTAAAATCAACTATTATTTGCCCTAATTTTGGAGCTTGAAGATTTATCCTAATCTGATTTGGCCATTACTGTGAGTCTACAGAGGAGTAAAGAATAGAATTGCCATGCTACCAAACAACAAAATTCCTTTGCAACTAAACATGACTCATATTGGGTAGCAACAAAACTAGAGATCAGATGTGATATAGCAATGGGGGTTGATGGAAGAAGTTAGGTGTTCTGGACAGTGCAAACAATGGGTAAGGAAGGCCTCACAGGTGTTTCTCAGGTGGAGTAGGCTGCCCATACTAGGGAGATGGAGCAAGAGTAAGGTTATGAGGCACCAAGAAGGTGAAGACAGAGAGATTAGTGAATGCACTGGGGTGGTGCTGAAGTCCCTTCTCATGTCCTCATTAAAGACAAAGGGAAAGATGCAGTTCCGTTATTCACTGGACACAAACTGCAGAATTAACTTAGTAGTGTTAGAAGACAAGGAGAGAGGGGACAGATAGTGATGGTCTTCACAAAACAGGCAAATGAGGTAGGATCTGGTTCAATAGAAAATGGGAAGTGAGAAAGAGGTAGGAAATACTCTCTAGAGTGCTTGGCAGCTGTGTCCTCACATGTCTTCGTACAACAGCTTGTCCCCAAACTTGGGCCTGATACCATCTATAGTGAACAAAGAATAAGAACAAGTCAGGAGATATAGTCACTGGAATGCACCTGAACTA
This sequence comes from Hylomyscus alleni, assembly GCA_019843855.1. Lineage (NCBI taxonomy): Eukaryota > Metazoa > Chordata > Mammalia > Rodentia > Muridae > Hylomyscus > Hylomyscus alleni. The sequence continues at coordinate 5,869 of JADRCC010091806.1, forward strand.
CCAAAAGTTACAATGGATCCCAGGAATGGAGGAGTATTCATTGGAGGATTGGTGTTACCCTATGTGGTTGTATACCAACCCTACCCCCATTAGAGCTACATTTGTACATGCAGAAATAGACAGCACTTAATTTTTACATTCATGGACCATATCCTGTTAGATTTGGAGGCACTTTCTCAGGGTGTCCAATGGCCTCTAAAACTAAATGTTTTTCTTATTTCCTGATGTTTGGCTGATGTCCTTTGCTTCCTCTTCTGGAGACTTTCCAACATCTGAGTGTAGAGCTGATGGCCCCCAGGCAGCTCCTCTCTACCGTTGCCCCCTCCTGTTAAGTGAAGGGAAATAAACAGTGTGTGGGAAGGGCAATCTGTGTTCTAAGAATCGCTCTGGTTTACACATCTACACTCAACCAGTGCTGTGGGTCACATGTAGCAGCATGAGTCACCTTTCAGTTACCATTAGAGAAACATGGTTCTGAAATCCAGCGTTATTGGCTGACACATGGAGTTCCCCGTGCCAGCTGCGTGCATGACATTTCATGGAGGGAGAGAGGGCCTCTGTGCTGGGCAACAGTGTTCAATGTGTGGGCTTCCATCTGCAAGACCACACCCCCCTCTTCCTCAATGATGGTGGGTGCTAGGGACAAACTTGTTATTTAGCCAGGCCTTTGTGACTGGCACTAGAACTTTCAATGAAAACCTATAATAGCATTCTAGTAAGCCTTCTGTACCTAAAACATGACCAGTGTATCAGTTGACCGTGGGATCGGGTTGCTGGAGGGGTAGAGAGAGAGCTCTTGTAGCATCTCGGAGCAGGGCTTTGCTTAAGCCTAAGAAGTCTTACCTTAAAACAAGAGAGAAGAAAACTATTTATGGACCAGTGGGTGTGGCTCTGTATGACTGTAATCCCCATACTCAGGAGTCCGAAGTAGATGCACGCGGTGTTCAAGACCAGCAAGATTCCAGGAAAGATGGAAAGTCATCACCTAAACAAAAAGAAACCGTAACTATCAAGGGAGCAACTGCATTCCATCTGCTGGACACCTAAAAATGGGACAGAAAATATAGACACATGTGTAGACTACAAGAGAACCACCAGCAAGCCAGAGGCAGTGCTCACACAGTAGTCCATGGGAGGGATTTCACCCAATGCAAATGAAGAGAGAACAATCTCTGTGACTGAAAATAACCGTTATGCTCTGAACTGGGGAGGGTGGGAGGCAGGGAGGTGACCTTTGCAAGGGTTGAAAGTTGTCAAATTTTCAACTACATTGTTTTGGTTGTTGGGTGAAAGGATCACCCTGGGTACCATTTTGGAAAAGAGACTTTTTAACCAAACTTCTGCCTGCATGATATCTGGTGACATATTCCATTTGGGTATTGCTGCAGAGACACACGTTCAGATGTCTACAAATCATCTCAGTCTTTGAGAAGGATCCAATGGCAAGGAGTCTAGAAGTACCTGCTTCCCTTTGGAAGCAGTTTAGTGCTGACAAGGTGGTATCAGGAAGTGTGTCTACTAGACCCAGAATACCCCCACTGTACCCCAAAGCTGTGCATATGGCCAAAGTTTCTTCCCAGCCCTACCCTATCCTGGTAATAGACCACAAGTACAGTGACATCCTACAGAAATGAACAAATGCAGGTATGGGGGTATGGTCTTCCTATTTTCTCCTCATCCCAGCAGCTACCCTGGGCCAGCCATTCCCTGAAGGGATTCTCTGAAATCTGGGAAACAGGAAATGCTAAGAAAAGTTCTTATGTGCCTGGTCATGTGAACTCCGCTTTCAGTGTTGCAACAGACTTTTGGGAGAGCTCTCAGGGTTGTGGTTGGGCCTTCCTAGGCAGACAGCCCTCACTCCTGGGAGGGCAGGGCCCATCTGATTATGCAGCCTCAACTTCCCTCTTTCTAAGCATGTAAACCCCAATGCTCAAACCAGGAAGGAAAGTCGTCACCTCAGTTAGGTGGTTGGGTAGGTGTCAGCAGGGCTTGTTTGTACACATCTTCACTGCCATTTATTATACGCTGTTTGTTTACATGATTGATGATCAGCTACCTCCCCCCTTCTCCACCACTGCCCCTGAACACACTGATAATCTCCACTCATCCGTACTTAGATGCAGATAATTTTAGGACATAATGGCTTTGAGAGATTTGTCTCTCTCCCTCCCTCTCCCCTCCCCTCCCTCCTTCCCCCCTCCTCCCTTTGCTTCTTCCTTTCTTTTTCTGATAGTGTTGAAATGTTCCACATCTTGGTAAGAGAGTTGTTCCTGAGTTGTACTTGGCTATCAGTATTTGTCAAAGTATAACATAGATTGTCTTCATTTTCTCAAGGTACATCGTACTTAAGTAAAAAGGTTTTAAGGCAAAGTGAGTTCAGTTTGGAAAATAGAAAAAGTGGACAGAAGGCAAACAACCCCATTTAAAAGGATTTAGAAGCAAAATGTTGGCCAGCAAACACTGGATGCTATGTTTCTATGTGCAGACAGTGCCCATTGTTTGGGAAGTCTTTTGAAAGGTGAGCAGATTCAGCCCCACTCATCAAACAGTAGCTGTGTGTGTGTTCATGTAGACTTGTGGGTGTTTCCCTTTAGGTCATTTCCTCATTCAGCTGGATTTTACTCCTATTTTGTAAGTACCTAACATCCCAGGCCTGTAAAAAGGGAATGTCCAATAAATGTTCAGTTGGCCATAGGAATGAACTGATTCTCTTCTCCCTGAAACATTCTGTGGAAATCAGACATTGCACATGGTTCTGAAGTGCATTTGTAAACATGTAAAGCAAAAGGAGGCACATCTACACTTGCATTCATTTTGAGAAAAATTCCCATCTATCTCTGCTCCTAAAAAAAAAAATCATTGCACAACATTGTGGAAATGTAAAGTATGCTTTGGAAAGGCCATCAAGTATGCAGTTGTGTTTGCATTAAAATAAAAAAGACTGTAGATGCATAAAAGGAATAATGAGAGCAAAAGCAGCTCTCTCTCTCTCTCTCTCTCTCTCTCTCTCTCTCTCTCTCTCTCTCTCTCTCCCCCTTCCTCCTTTGCCTCCTCGATTTCTCTCTTCCTCTCTCCCCAAACCCTGCCTCCTTGAGACACATCACAGTGGAAATTGCTACAGGTAGCAGGAATCTGTGTACGTCTGCACTCTTGGATGCTGGTACCTGGAGTTTCGTGGTTGGATGTTGTTTTCTGACAGGTCATTCTCTGTCAGGGTCTCATCTTGAAACTAGAGAGGAAGGGAATGGAAGGCTGAATTGCTAATATCAGAAGTTCTGGAAATTCCCCTTTTATGGTACGCGAGTCTTTAAGAATAGCTCTCTTTCAGTTGTGTTTTTGTGATTTAGGTGACAAGCCGTGTGCCCAACCCTACTTCTGGTGGACCCTATTTACATCAACACATTTCTGGCTGTCTTTGGGATGCTGGCTGGAGATGGGGTGGGGCTGAGGAAGAGATAGCTTGAATTGTACTTTTTAGGAGAAAAAAAACAGGAAAAGAATTTTTGCTTTTTTGGTTTTGGTGTCTTTATTTTGTTGTCTTATTGTTTTAAAAAACATAACCTGGACACTAATCTATACTCCCATGATTTTCAATAATTAAGTCGTTTATAAGTGTCTTTTATATGCTGATAAATCTTACATGAATTAACAACCTACCTTGACTTAAGTGTGCAGACAGACAAGAACTTCTGTGACTTTTTATTGACATTTTATGTGTTATTATATATGATCAGTTCCAGGAACAGATGGATGGCTTCATTGATGTTCTCCAGGTCAATAAATGAGAGATTGTTTTAAAAGAAAGGCTTCCTCACTACCACTATGTTAGAAGGGGCCAAATTAAGAATGAACACAGGTCTGGGATCCCGATGGGGAGGGAGACTGGCTAGGTCCAATGGACTCTCTGGTAAACAAGGCCTCCCCTGCTTGGGCAGTGCCGGTGGAGAAATGGCCTCTGGAGAAAGCCTGGCTGGCTGCCTGGGCAGGCTGCCTGTGGTCTCCTTACAGGTTGATGTTTGGAATGTAGGAAAGCATGCGACAGCCACTCCCCAGCCTGTACACTGAGAGAGAATGCTAATTAGCATGGTTACTGCTTGGGTTAGGTAGGCCAGGTAAATCATATCAGGTTCTTTCTAAGTTGGCAGCAGAAACGGGACTGACTGCTTTCACTATGGTGTTGTTCCAGGCAGTTTCTTATTAACTCTACTCCAGGGATCAGGTTAGTGAAGAAAAATACCTCCTTTATGGACACCCCCGCCCCCACTGTCTCCTCACAGCTCCAACATCCGTATAGTCTACCCTTCAGCCTGGGAAAACTCCCTACCTGGAGACTGACCAGAGCAAGGGTGGCCTCCAGGCCCCTAGCGGGGGTGGGGGGGGG
>JADRCC010091817.1:0-10623 GCA_019843855.1 Hylomyscus alleni
AAATGACTCATTTAAAAATACTGGAAAATGGAGTAATTGGGACCAGCTGGACCAGGCACATAGGATATCCACCAGCCTAGTGGCTCTGGTTCCTTCTGCTCTGTCTAGGCTGGTGTCCTGAGCAGACCTTGGGTTGAAGCTCCATAGCCAGTCCCACAACACCCAGAGGAATCTCCACTTCCAGGTGCTCTGTCACACCCAGGATCAGAGGTGAGGAAGAACCAACATCTGTCCCACCACGGGGAGTAACTAAGACCAGAAGGACCAGGCACACAGGAAATCCACCAGCCCAGTGACTGTCTGGGCTGGTGTCCTGACATTGGCACAAGCTCTGCAGCCAGTCCCACAATACTCAGAGGAAGCCCCATTCCCAGGTGCTCTAACAAGGCCAGGATCACAAGATCCCAGAATCACAGGATCACAGAGACAGTTTGACTCTGAGGAATTCTGACACAACCAGAATCACAAGAAGGACAGGCTCCAGTCAGATTTAACAAAGGCAGGTAGCACTAGAGATAACCAGATGGTGGGGGGGGGCAAGCATTAGAAATAAACAACACAAACCAAGGTCACTTGGCATCATCAGAAACCAATTATCCCATCATAGCCAGTCCTGGACACACCATCACATCAGAAATGCAAAAATCCCTTAAAGAACTACAGGAAAACACAATCAAACAGGTGCAGGAAATGAGCAAAATCGTACAGAATCTAAAAATTGAAATAGAAACAATAAAGAAATCAGAAAGAAAGACAACCCTGGAGATACAAAACCTAGGAAAGAAATCAAGAGTCATAGATGCAAGCATCCCTAACAGAATACAAGAGATAGAAGAGAGAATCTCGGGGACAGAAGAAACCATAGAAAACATTGACACAACAGTCAAAGAAAATGCAAAATGCAAAAAGTTCCTAACCCAAAACATCCAGGAAATCCAGGATGCAATGAGAAGACCAAACCTAAGGATAATAGGTATAGAAGTGAGTGAAGACTCCCAATGTAATGGGCCAGTAAATATCATCAATAAAATTATAGAAGAAAATTTCCCTAACCTAAAGAAAGAGATGCCCATAAACATACAAGAAGCCTACAGAACTCCAAATAGACTGGACCAGAAAATAAATTCCTCCCATGATATAATAATCAAAACACCAAATGCACTAAACAAAGAAAGAATATTAAAAGAAGTAAGGGAAAAAGGTCAAGTAACATATAAAGGCAGGACTATCAGAATTACACCAGATTTCTCATCAGAGACTATGAAAGCTAGAAGATCCTGGGCAGATCACATACAGACCCTAAAAGAACACAAATGCCAGCCCAGGGTATTTTACCCAGCAAAACTCTCAATTATCATAGATAAAAAGAGGATTTTATAAGTTACTCTTTCTCTGAGATGAATGTTTTTCCAAATTATCACAGCTAATGAACCATAGTCTTAGCCTCACCTAATGTCTGTGCCACCCTCTAAGCAGAACCACTGTTCATTGAATTGACCATCTTAAAAAACAATCTACAGATTCAGTAAAATCCTACAAAACTAACAACACAATCTTAGCTGATTTTGAAAGAGCATTTTTAACTTTCTGTAGAAAATCATAAACCAAGGCTAGCCAATATCATTCTTTACAAGAAAGGAAATGAGAGAATCACTATCCCTGACCTCCAGGTATACTAAAGAGTAATAATAGTTCTAAAATCAGCATGGTAGTGCATAAAGAAAAACAAGTCAATCAATGGAACAGAACTGAAGACCCCAAAAAAACCCCAGAAAACTATAGATACATGATCCTTGACAAAAAAGATGGAAACATACAATGCAAAAAAATTTAACCCTGAATTATTCCTGTCTAAAGGAAATGCAGGGATACTATTGGAGGACAGACTGAAGAAAGGGCCACCTAGTGACTTGATCTATTCTGAATACTTAACCCAAACAGCATTACTAAAACAATGTTGTGCTTTTATACATAAGCCTATCATGACTATCCTCTTAGAAAATTTACCAGCATTTAACTGGGATATATATAGATACATAAAGCTATCAATTGTACTAACGTCAGTGACTGCTATGGATGAATTAGAGGAATGACTAATGGGACAGAAGGGGATGAAAACTCTTAGGAAGGTAAACAATATAAACTATCTTGAATCTGCAGGAGATTAAGCCACCTAATCAAAGAATATTCATGGGCCCTCAGCACATATGTAGCAGACACCGGCCTTGTCTGGCCTTAGAGGAGTGAATGTGGTTCAGGAAATTGGGAGGTTGGGAGGCTGTATTGAGGGAACATGGGGATGAAGCACACACTCACAGGCAAAGTGGAGGAGGAAGGGATGTACTACTAGAGGGGTGACAGGGAAGTAGGGCTAACTTGGAATGTTAATAAATAAAATTCTTTGATAAAAATATAAACATTGCAATCAAACAAAAGCCAGTATTTTCTTATTTGAAAACTTGGAAAGAAAGCATTCTATTATCTTTCATAGCCTTCTGAGTTCAGATTACTGGGTCTACACCAATATTTATCCTAAATTGTATTATTCTCCAAAATTACCTTGATAAAAGTATCATTTTAAACATTAAATCACTTAACCTCAAAATAAGAACATACCAATTTAGTCTTCCAACAAATCATAGGAATGAGCAGAAAATTAATATTATCTGAGTGAACTGTAAGAAAACATTTAGTTCTCCAAAGTAAAGAAATGACAGATACTGTTAATTACCTGAATAGCCACCAATATTTTCTCTAATGTTGTAGAATCTATGTATAGCCTTAAAACCATATATAAAATCAGATGGATATTTACTGAAGCAGGAATTAGGAAGGACTGTTTTGCCTTGTATTAGCATAGCTTGGACATCCCCATTCCTGCATTTGTTTGTCCATTTCAGGATAGATTTCTATCTGCAGATGAAGATAAGACATTTTTCTTTGCTCAGAAGCTAGCTATCTTGCCCCAGTTGAAGCAGTGGGATATGGAGGCAAAGCTCCCTGTGTGATTTGTAAGCTGTTCTTCAAAATTATAACATATCTATAGTTTCCAATCCAAGCAAGTGATTGGAAAGAGCATATTTTTATTAGGTATTTTCTTTATTTACATTTCAAATGATATCTCCTTACCTTGTTTCCCCTCTGAAAAAATAAACCCTGTTCCCTCCTCTTCCTCACCAACTCACCCTCTATCACTTCCTGGCACTGGCATTCCCCTACACTGGGTATTAGTTACTTCAAATTGTTGTTCCTCATAAGAGACTGTAAACCCCTTCATTTGCTTGGGTTCTTTCTCTAACTCCTTCATTGGGGACCCTGTGCTCAGTCCAATGGATGGCTGTGAGCCTCTACTTCTGTACTAGTCAGGCACTAACAGAGCCTCTCAGTTGATGTAAAGATTTCTCTTTGGGTTTAAAAGGACATTGGATAGATGGTTAAATCAGAATAAGGCTACTTACCTCTAACGGATGGCAGTCTTAATGTGTTGAGAAAGCTCAACATTTAACTCAATGGAAGTCAGAAAGCTGGATGAAACAAGGTCTTAAGTGTTTGCAGTCTTTTCTGAAATAATTATGGAAGCATGTCTCTAGAAAGAGAGTGTGTTGAAGAAGTATCAGGCAGGTAGCTGGAACAGCAGGTCATTTAAGAATCCCTGAATGTGAATTTTGTCAGTCCTGTACTCTGGGTGTTTACTTCTGAAACATATAAACTTAGAGACAATGTTTATTTCTATAAAGATATTAGTATAGAATGTGCAAGGTACACAGCCCAATTAAGAGTAAATTTTGCTCTTTGAGAAGGTGAAAGATCATTGCCTTTTTATGAGTTAGTTGATCAATAACCAAATTGAAGTATGGATTTGCATTTATATTATATGAAATAATGCCATGATGAATTTTGAGGATTCTTTAGTCAACAAGATTTATAGACTTTGTATATTGGAATTTTATCTATATTCAGTTTTATGTATCAGACACTTTCAGGGATTTTCTCATATAGAGGGATGACCAAATCATATTGACAGTCCTGTTTGTTCTTCTTGATTTTTTTAAGTCTGCACCAAAGATCTTCATTGAATATTCTATCAAATGTGATCATTATCATTTATTATTTTGAACAGATTCCAAAGATCTTTTTTCTGTTAGTTTAAATACAGAGAATCTCTCCTAAAATGGAAGGTTTTTGGTCCAGCAATCAAAATAACCATTAGAGTGGAGACTCTTTTTAATTATGCATGCTACATTTCAACCTATCTCATAGAGGATTTCTAATCACAATATAACCACCAAAATTAAAACCACACTCATTATGAAAAATAAAACAATTAAAAATAAAACAAAAAACTACTTTAAATAACTTGTAATTTAATAAAAAAGTTTTCTGCATGTAGGCACGGCTGACTTTGGATTTTCTGTGGATAAACTTGGCCTCAGAATAACAAGTAATGTAAACTCTGCTGCTTTTGCATCATAAGCATTGAGATCAAAAGAGTAGATTTGTTCATTCTTCCATGAATCATGTAAATAGTTATATTAGTTTGCACTTACTTCTCCCTTCTATTCCTTTAAATAGTTATAACAATTTCAATTTGTGTCTCCATTCTTTGGTGATTAATATCTCTGTGGATCACTATACTTCTATTCCCTTTAATTTACATGAATTATGTCAATATCATTTTTGAAATTCAACATAACTTAAATTCCCTTCAATTTTGTGTATAATCATAATCTAAAGCCAACATATACATTTCATGTGTTACACCAAACAGTTCCAGTATTTCAGTGGAGCACACATTGAACAAAATGAGTTGTTTAAGGTAGCCTTGACATATTTATTTTCTCTTCTGAATTTTTTTGTTTTTGATGGTTGCAAGACATATGGCAGATTTGTATTCTGCTCTCTGAGCTGGACTGTGCTTACTTGATTGTACATCAGTGACTTTTAGCATGCTTGCAATTAAGCTGCACTTCTAAGGCACATAAAATAGCTTTTGGGAAGACTCCTGGGTAATTTTTGAGCCTGCTGATTGTTGTGGTTTGTTTGGTTAAAGAAGAGGGCAGGCACGTGTGTCTTATGTTAGGCTATGATCTGTGTAATTTTATGTACCAAATTAGCAATTATTTTACATTAGTCCTAAACCCTATCAGGCTATAAGACATTTTCCCCAAAACCAACGTACGCAAAAAATAATAATAATTCTCTGTTAAAATTCATAGCCATCAGTATATTATCCCTTCCTTTCTTCCTTCCATACCTGAACCTGTCCACTTTTTTCCCCTTTCTGTCTTCTCTTCCTCCCAAGTCCCTTCCACCACCTCCCTCCTGTGAGTATTTTGTTCCCCCTTCTAAGAAGGACTGAAGCATCCATATTTTCAGCTTGCTTTTCTTTATTTGCATTTCAAATGTTGTTCCCTTCCAGGTCTCCCCTCCAAAACCCAGTATCCCACCCAGTCTCCCTTTTCAAGCCTCTATGAGGGTGCTTCCCCACCCACCCAAACTCTCCCAACTTCCTGCACTGGCATTTCCCTACACTGTGGCATCCAACTCCCTAAGGGTCAAAGGCTGTTCCTCCTACTGATGTCCAACATGGCCATCCTCTGCCACTATATAACCCTATTAAAAATTAGAGGACAGAAGTAATCAAAGAACTCACAAATAACAAAACTCAAATGGTGAAAAGCGCCTAAAGAGACATTCAAAATCCTTAGTCATCAGGGAAATACAAATCAAAACAACCCTTAGATTCCACCTCACACCAGACAGAATGGCTAAGATCCAAACTTTAAATGACATCAGATGCTGTCAAGCATGTGGAGAAAGAGCAGCATTCCTCCATTCCTGGAGGGATTGCAAGCAGTTAAAACTGGTGTGAGGTGGAGTCTCTGGGTTGTTTTAATTTGCATCTCCCTGATAACTAAGAATGCTGAACATTTCTTCTGGTGCTCCCTGGCCATTCAATAATTCTCAGCTGAGAATTCTTTGGCTCTTTCCCTTATTTTTTAGTAGGGTTATTTGGTTCTCTAGAGTCAAACTTCCTGAGTTCTTTGTATATACTCTAAATTTTCCCTTTATTGAATTTCGGATTGTTAAAAATCTTTTCCCAATCTTTTGGTTGATGTTTTCCCCTCTTTACAGTGTTCTTTGCCTTAAAGAAGCTTTTCAATTTTATGAGGTTTTATTTGTTGATTAAAGAAGTTTTTCAATTTTATGAGGTTCTATTTGTTAATTGTTGATCTTAGAGCATATACTCTTAGTGTTCTACTCAGGAAAATTTCCCCTGTCCTCATGTGTTTGAGCTCTTCCCAACTTTTTCTTCTATTAGTTTCATGGTATCTTGTTTATGTGGAGGTCCTTGATGCACTTGGACTTGAGCATTTTACAAGAATATAAAAATGGATCAATTTGCTGAACAACAGTTGAACCAAAACTGTTTGTTGAAAATGCTCTTTTTCACATTGGATGGTCTTAGTTAGCTTCTTTGTCAAAAAACAAGTGACCATAGGTGTGTGCATTCATTTCTGGCTCTTCAATCCTATTCCATTAATCCACCTGCCAGTCTCTGTATGAATACCATGCAAGTTTTGTTACTATTTTTCTGTAATACAGCTTGAGTTCAGGGGTGTGATTCCCCAAAAAGTTCCTTTGTTGTTCATAACAGTTTTGACTATCCTAGCTTTTTGTTAATTCCAAATGAATTTGCAAATCTTTCTTTCTCAGTCAAGTATTGAGTAGAAATTTTGATAGGGATTCAATTGAATCTTTAGATTATATGTAATAGTTGATAGTGGGAAACTTGGAGTATCCACCAGTGAATCCCAGATGCCAGGAAAGAAACACCTTCCCAGGACCCAACAGGGATGTGATTATTTGAAATGCCCAACAAGAGGAAGGGAGAAGAAGTAAAGAACAAATCCAGAAGTTAAGCAAGGCCCCTAGTTGGGGGATGGTGCTATTCACTCTTCTCCAAATCCCCAAATATTTAACACATAATGAATCCTGTCTAAAGGAAATATGGGACAAAATGTGGAGCAGAGACTGAAGGACAGGATATACAGACAATGCCCCCTGTGAAGATTCATATCATATACAGACACCTAGACACTATTGAGAATAAAAAGAAGCATATACTGACTCAAGCTCCATATGTAACAGAGGATGCCTTATTGGCCACCACTGAGAGGGGAGATACTTGGTCCTGTGGAGGCTCAATGACCCATGGTATTTGAATGCTAGAGCATTGAGACAGCAATGGGTTGGTGGGTGGGGGAAGCACCATATAGAGACAGAGGCAAGGGGGGAGGAAATAGGAGGTTTGTGGAGGGGAAACTGGGAAGTGGGATAACAAGTGAATTGTAAATAAATAACCAATAAAAATGACAAAAAAATCCTAAATACTGTAACATGGATCCACATATTAACAGGAACATGTGAGATTTGACTTCATGACTTTTATTTACTTTATACTTAGAAAAATCTACGTTTCAAGGTATTTTTGTAGAATTCATAATTTGAGCATTATTTATAGATGGATAAATTATATGTATGTTTATTATCTGTGTTTTGAAGAATATGGGATTCACTGCCTAGGAATCATGGATATTTTCTATAAATAGGTGGACAATTTTCATGAAAATTTCAAAGAAATTAGTCATCCCAATTACAATTCTTTTACATTTACTAGTTATGTATACATTCATTCATTCATTCATTCATTCACATCTTGTTCATTCAGTTTAAATCCTAATAAGTAAACTCTTCCTCACTCACATGGCCACATCACTACAACTTTCACTTCCATGTTTGACAAAAAAGGTCCACCTTGTTTTACATCCTGCCTCTCACTTCATATCACCCCATTCTCAGGCACTTCATATTTGGCGATATAGTCTCTGCTTGAACTCAAAGACCAGATAATGATACACTATCCATAGTCCTTTGGAGTACCTTTTAGGCAGTTTTTACAATCCATTACTTAACATTTCCATAAGACTATCTTAATACTCTTATTTGGCATTGTGATTCTGGGTCAGTTTTGTACAAGTGCTAGGTGGATAATTACTGAGAATTCAGTCTATAATATGAATGAATTATCTGAAGTTCCAAGAAATATAAAAGAAGCATGGAGCACAATAAGTCCTTATCCTCTGATACAGATTGACACAGATTGAAAAATTTCCCAGAAATTTCATATTTATAAGCTATTCTTATGCTATTGGTATGATTGTGACACATGATAAATGATTAAAAATATATAATAACCTGAGTATATTTGAAACAGAGGGAATAGTTTTTACAAGGTGATCACCAGTAGTGTGATTTTAATCTTATATAATTACATTCAAATATATATATGTGTGTATATATATATTTACATGTATATATATATACATGTGTATATATATATTTATATGTATATATACATATATATTCTATATATACTTTAAAAATATATTAATCATGGAAAAGGATAGCTCTCATTAAACACATTCATTCATTGAAAACAGTAATTTTCCTACAAGAAAGCAACTCTGTGTAATTACACTCACATGCATAAAAGTAGTACAGAGTTTCAATTTTATGCTGCAGTCACTTAGATGAAATTTTAAAATTTATTTCCTGTCACTGTTATCTCAACTGTAAAATTTTAACTCCCACTAATGTCCAAATACCCCCAAAAATTTCGATACTGATATTCTAAATACTTTTCGCATAAAATATGGATTATCAAATACATATAAGTAATTCATTAAATATTAAAGTACACTATGTGTATGAAGTTTCAGAGTGGATCTTGTCTGAGCTAGAGAAATGATTTGGGGGATGGGTGTCCTGGTAGTGACACTGTTGAGTGATTTGCTGAACTTTTCATATGTAAGCAGGGCCACAATTCAAACACTTCCTTTATAAGAGATGTTGAGGTCATGACGTCTCCCAAAGACATTCACCAACTCTGGTTCTCCTCCTTTTCTTGGCCTCTCTGGGAACAACATCTACATGCTTTTATATAAAATAATAATAAACAAAACTTAGTTATTTAATAATGTCACTTTGAAATCTGGAGATAGAACACATCTATCATAATGATCCTTTAAAGCTCTTGAAGAAGATACTCCTCTTCCCTCTCTATCTCATTGAACTCCATGGGACTCAGTTGCTCTAGGAGCCTTGAAGGATTGAAATGAATAAAACTAATGCCCATGATTTTCAGAGTTTCCCTTGTGATGTAGACACCCAGTTTACTGTTTCTGTTGTGACAAAGAAGTCCAATTGCTGTTATGACATAGATGCCCCATTTCCATTGTGATGTAGCTCTCCTCTAAAGGTGACAGGACAAACAGAAACATTCATTCTGAGGCTGCATTTTTCTGGTTGAGAGGATCATTGGAAATTGGTGTGCTATCTCTAAGACTTGTCTTGTGAGAACTAATGATTCTCTTGAAATCACACATGTGTAGATATTGTTTTCACCCTCATTTCCTGACTGTATATAGGAGACCAGAGTAGAACACCCAGAATTCAGAACTGTCATTCCTGAATTATCAATACTACTTGAGACTTCACTGGCTTTGGTGTGTGCTGTGGGAAGGCAACTCTTGGTGTGCATTGTGTGATGACACAACTTGGAGTATGCTGGGGAAGTTGTGTCTTGGAGCATGATGTGTGAAGTACTATCCTAGGGTGCAATGTGTGAAGGTACAACATGAGTTCTACTATATGTTGGCATATCTAGGTGTGCAAAGTGTGAAAGTAAATCTCTGTAGGAGCTATGTGAAGATATGTTTTGGAGTGTAGTATGTGAATGTGAATATTGGAGTGCAAAGTTTGAGATGTTTCTTGGGGTACACTGTGTGAAAATGTCTTGGACTGTACTGTGATTAGGTGAACCATGGGGTGTGTTATGTGAAGACTAGTTTTTGGGTAGAATGTGTGAAGGCAAGTCTAGGGGTATACTCATATCTTGAGGTTCACTGTGCAGGCAAGACTGTATATTCAATTGTTAACTCTTCAAAAGAGGAGAGCTGTGCAATATCATTAGTCCTTTCAGAATAAAGATGTCATGGTGCTATGCATTGTGGGAAATACTCAGGTAAATACCTGATTGTATTTCCTGGAGAATTTCAAACATATGACAATATAAGGTGGAGATTGGCTTTGTCATTTAATGATATACTTACCCTTAATGAATTCAATATAATTAAATTATATAATTATTTAAATACTGTGTTATTAAATACTGTATAATATAGAATTTACATGATATATTATGATTTAATATAATTAAGTGCAGTTATTAATCATAATAAATATAATGATGTCAATTAAGTTCCATATATACATTATAGTATAAAACATAAATTAATATAACTAAGTTAAAAAAGTGACTATATTAAATATATCAACTACATTATATTAAATAATATACAACACTCACAATTATATATAATTAATTGATATAGATAAATAATCATATTTAATTGTAGTCATACAATATACAATTAAATAATTCATTTAATGTGTCTATCTTCCTTCTCTAACATGCCTAAATATATATGTGTATATATATATTCCTTTCTCATATGTGTATATATATATATATATATATATATATATATATATATATAT
>JADRCC010091889.1:0-12491 GCA_019843855.1 Hylomyscus alleni
TTTTTTTTTTTTTTTTTTTTTAAAAAAGAGGTTTGTTGTGAAAGAGTTTGGAGCCCACTTGGAGGACTAAATGTAGAATGTGCATTATTTACTTAAAACAGAAACTATTCTATCAACAAAATATTTTCTGAGAGTGTAAATAGCCTTATGGTTGTAGCAGAGTATATGCCCTGATTCTTAAGAGACTGGAATGTCTAGAAGTGAAGTGTCATATTTCCTGCAAGATACAGTCAACTGGTTAAAAAACTGAAAGAAAACAAAAGATATTGATTTTACATATTTAGGAAGATAATATGAAATGCTAGTTATCAAGAATCACAAATGAAGAATAAATAGGTATTCAATATATGTTGTTTTCAACCCTCCCATAGCTTTGGATTTTTAAATAATTAGATAAAAGAAAAGAAAAATGTTAAAATTCTATTTTAAAGAGTTGTTCGGGCGGTGGTGGTGCATGCCTTTAATCCCAGCACTTTGGATGCAGAAGCAGGTGGATTTCTGAGTTCGAGGCCAGCATGGTCTACAGAGTGAGTTTCAGTAAAGTCAGGGCTACACAGAGAAATCCTGTTTTGAAAAACCAAAATAAAATAAAATAAAATAAAAATTTAAAACAGTAGGAAACAAAATAAAATCAAGAGGATAGTGGATCAGTGGACACAAAGCAATATTATGGTAGAAAAACAGATACTTGCCAAACAGTATGAGAAAAAGTTGAATAAAAATAAAAATAAAGGAGAGTTAAAACAAAATTTGCATGTGTTCATGTGAGTAAGGAAACAGCAGTAAGGAAAATTTAAATTTATGTCAAGTGGGGAACAGGTAACCAAATTCAACAAAGGAATTATAATTGGTGACTGATTAAGGATAATGTTTTGGGTATGAGAAAAATATATACAATAAAGACTATATAAAAGAAGAAAAAAATTGTATTGACCATGTAAGCTTAATTACATAAGAAGGCATAAAATGATTTGGAAAGAAATGTGCTAACCATGATGCAGATTGCCTTGGGGTGGGGTTAGCCACTGAGGGATCTTTCCCCTCCTTATGCTTTTCTGTCTTTCACAGATGTTTTACAATGAAAATACATTACTTTTATCATCAGATAAACGCAATAATACACATTGTTATTTTTAGATGCTGTCTGAGCTTGGCCTTCTGCCCTGGTTTGCATTCTTATGACTGCTCCTGTCATCACGACAAGAAGAGAAACTTCACAAGGGACTGGATGGTCTTGAGTAGCATGAGGGAGTCACCTACGTGGGATGGGTTTTAACTAGCACAAAGGACCCTGTAAGTAGGAACATTCAAAGGCAATTAGTTGGTAACAATATTATAAATAGAAAAGGAGCCAAATAAATGTTTCCTGGATATCATTAATTTAGTTGTAAAATAGATTCAGAGTTACTCTGATAACCCCACATAAAGAAGGCACTCATTATAAAGACAGCCATGTGTTAAACAAGAAAATGTAGACACAGAGATGGCTCTGCTGTACATAACCAAGATATTCCCACGGAGCCAGCAGTTCTCAAAATATCACCCTCAAAACCAAAAGCTGCAGCTAGGAAAACAACCCCAGCACAATGCTAATCAAGTTGATCCTGCCTACTCATCCCCACATCCAGAATCCAGCACCTCTTGATCTAGCTCTATTGACACCCCACTGTAGGCCCCTTCTGAGAAAAGAGGCCATGGTGATGCTTCACAGAAACAATGAATGCCTAGACCCACAGAGGACACAAGGAGATGCCATGGCAATGCCCTGGGAACCTTCTCTTCAAGGAAGCCTGATGACTTCCTTTTGAGAACAGAACACTCCCATCTGTCACTTTCACTACTGTTCGCTTCCCTGGAGTGAAAGCTCTGGTGTATGTGTGTGTGTGTGTGTGTGTGTGTGTGTGTGTGTGTGTGTGTGTGTATGTGTGTACACGAAAGTGGAATGTGTACGTGCCTGGGATCACCTTATCTAAGACTCTAGCCTGTCTCTAGCAGGATCATACAACCCCAGTCTCTCCTTCAAGGACAAGAGTTCCAGTCTCATTTCCTCAGGACAGTTCTAGTGGTCTCATCTCTGAGACCACTGCCAGTGACTGCCCAGGGCATGGTCATGTGACTCAAAAGCAGTCAGTGGCACAGGAGAAGCCACCTGGAGAACTGCTAGGAAAACAAGGTCACGTTGTCACTGGAAACAGTGGGGCTATGAAGCCTGTGACACAGCCTCCTTTAGTCCAGGTAGTATGGCTGACAGGGTGGACTGGAAGACCTGAGGGCAGAATCAGGCTCTTGATGTCTCCAGCAAGGTGTTGACAATTAGTCAAGAACTGATTAGACCACCACTGGCTATGTCAAGACTGCTCACAGTAATGCAGCGGAAACCTCTGTATATTTCTCTGTCCTTCTGCCACTCAATAAAACTAGTTTGAATCAATGACTCAGACTGGTTAATGTGGACTATTATGAATTAAAGTAACGATCTTGCTGCTAGTGTGTTCTCATTTAGATGAAAACAGGCCACAATTTGCTCACCTTCTGCCCTTTATTATACAAACTCCATTTTTTAAAAAAAGCAGAAAATAAAGAAAAAATTCAAATATGATTCTCCCACCCTAATGCAGGTCAAGCCTTCCCTATCCCCTGGGATGGCTAATAGAGATACAGTCCCTATGGCCTACATGCCACCCTGAGCTTCAGGGGAAGTGCATTGTAGGTTCAAACTAATTTTACAGATACCCCAGGAATAGGAAGAAAATGCTTACATTGGCCACCACGCTTCCTGGAATATTAACAGGCAAGTTTTCAAATGCATATGGAATATTCAATTTTCAAGTAAACTCATGGAAGACAACCTTGTGGTAAAAGGTCTTTGGAGTCTAACTAGGCTCTCAACCCTGGCTCTGATACCCATACTATAATCATTGTGGGTTAGAATAAAAACCTACTTTAAAAAAAGATCAAGAGAGGGCCACATGTCATCTTGGTGCTTAAAATTTTCATCCAAGAGGTTCCTTGGCTCTTGTGGGGACTGGGGCAGGGGAATCAGTTTGAGGTCGGCCTGTACTACAGTATTGAGACCTTATCTCAAACAAAAACAAAAGAAATAAACAGGAACAGGCCACCTAAGCCTGGTCTCTTTACTGGGAGACAATGTGTCAGTAGAACAGGCACAGGCTTAGGATCAATCAGGCTAGTGCCTAGTTAAGTCATACATGCACAGGCTACAAAGTATCACGATAAATATCTGTGTTTCAGTTTCCTCACTAGTAATGGTTCAGAAATACTGGCTCCCTTATCTTCACCCCATGAACAATGTACTGGTGAACTAAGTGATCCATGAGAAATACCCAGCTCATTGCCTGACACACTGGAAGGCCCCAAAACCACCAGCGCCCCCTCCCCCAAGCCGGTTCTCCCCAGTCCTGCTGAGGGTAAAGCCTGAAGTTCTTACTACACAATGCACAGGGTCCTCATGGCAGGAGGCCACAGGAATGGTACAGCTGGATTTAAAAAGATGACTAAATTATCCAACAATGGCAAATACATATAATAAACCTATCCCATGAGTGTTTTATTTGGTTTCAAGGCCCTGCTGAGCCCACATCCTGCTATCCCCTTAAACCTGGGGTCTGCATGGCTTCTCACACAGGGAAAATTGGTGGTGCCCTCTCTCCCACTCAGACTTGCTTCTTGTGCCCTCTGCCCAAGGATGGCAATGTCACAAGGGCAAGGGAGCTGCACAATGCCCAGAGATTTATGAAAATACGCATGAGAAAGAGGGAGTGCTGCGTGGACCGTGTCGTGTGGGCAGGCCTGGTGCACGGGAGCAATTAGAGCCAGTTTGCAACAACTCAGGGCTGCTCTATTCAACTGCTTAAAGAATTGCCATGGCAACAGCAGCCACACATAGTAAAGTGGCAGCAAGATGGAGCAAACACTTGAAAAAGACTCTCTCGTTAACCCTCCTCCCTTCCCCAAAATGAATAAAGGGCCATTTTGCTTCTCTGAAATGGCCTTCCAATCAATGTCCACACTTCACACCAAAGTGGGTGACCAATGCCCATCCTCATTTTTGCCTTCTTGCTTTTATTTTATTTTATTTTTGGTATTAATGATGATAACAGCAGCCTTTTAATGAGCTCCTACTATGTCCTGGGCCCTGGACTGGTGAAAATATCATTTAATTATTCCACCAGCTGGCATTACTGCGTGTACACTGTATCTGCACTGGGGACACTCAAAGTCCTAGACACCATCCCTGAAGGCTAGAGAGATGGAGTCACAGCAATGTTGCTTGAGAGGGGCAGCTTTAGAGTTGAGCCTAAAACTAGCATCTCACAAGCCCAATTGTGTGCTAGGGACACAGAGGACCAGGAAGTTCTTTCCCTCAGAAAGATCACCTAGAGGAGGAGACAAACACTGAGGCAAGACTTGCATGAGGAGGAGACCACCTCCCATCAGCTGATGGGTAATCTGTTAATATCACCTCTTATCAGCTGATGGGTAATGTTAGCTCTGTAGCCATACAAGTGATAGCACAAGGAACTGAGTGTTTAGACTGAGCTCCAGCAACATGCCCTGCGCTTTGCAGAGCATTTTACATTCCTGTCAAGGGCACCTCTCAAGACCATGGAAGGCAGTACTTATTCATGGGTGGACTAAGATGTGGAATCAAACCTTACACTGTGTGACTTGCCTGAATCCAGGTCACCCTGATCCAGACACCTGTAGTGTTTACTCTGCTGTAGCTTACAGCAGAAGGGTTGCAGTTTAGGTACATGGCTTACTCCTGGAACAGGACATTCATTTGAAGCCGAGAGGCCCTTTGTGATAATAAAATTAACCTCAAAAAGGGTCAGTGAAAACCTGAGTGGCTGTTGCTGAAGCTCTCTGAGCAAAGGGCTCTGTTCTCCTTGTCTCCTCAGTGTGTGAGACAGGTGCAGGGGCCATTCTGGTGTGCTCCACAGAACCGACATCATAGTGAATAGTGACTGGTTTCTCAGGCTAGAAGTCTGAGCTCTTCTGAGGTGACCACATTCATTCCATGAATGAGGAAACTCTAGCAGTCAGCTCTTTTGTGTTCGAGGAGGCAGCAAAATAAAGGTGGAGACTAGAAGATACAGTGAGGGAAAAGGAGAATGAAGGATCCAGAGGTATTATGTGGGTGGAATCACATTGCTATAATGGGTTGCCTTGGCACTGACTGACTGATGTCACATCAAGCTGCTCACATCAACTTTGTCATGGGGCCTCTGACATAGCTGCACACAGTAGGCATTCAAAAAATGGTATTTGGATAAATAGATAAACCCGTCAAAAAATATGCTTGAAACACAAGGAAAGGAACCCAAATCTATTTCAGTTTTGCCTGTGGGCTTGATGGCCTGGCTTGCTGTGGGGATTAAGTCAGTAAGCATATAGAGGTAAAAGTTGAAGGTGCACAGCAAATAGAAACAAGCAAAGGGACTGAGGTGTAGGGCAATAAACAGTGGAAAATACAGGCTAGCTGTGCCCTGTCTTCAACTGTTTGGAGGCCACCAATCACACGTTAACAATACACTGTTTGGCAGACCAAGCACATTAAGTGCAGAGTTTTCAATGTGTCACCCTTGGGTGAATAGTCAGCCTTTTGATAGAGGAACGGATGGACCTTCTGTCCTGCTTCTACAAGAAACACCTCAGACTAATGGAGGGCAGGTGGGAGGGGCTATCATGGTTGTTGGCACCTGCTGTAGAAACGGGGGAACAGAACCAAATGTGTGCCTCCAACATAGATAACCTTGCAAGAGAAAGCTGGTGATTTCAGCCTAAAATTTTGCACAGAGAACTAATTGGAACTGGGAAAAGGAAAGACAACTACCTACCATATAGCTCGTATTGCTTAGCCTCTTAGATACTTTCTCTAGAGCAGCAGAATCAGGATCTGAAGCCAGGCAAGCCTCCCCGCTACCCATGCGTATCAGTCAGAGTGGTGGCAAGGGTACCTAGGCAGTGGAGCAACAACCTTCAGAAAGAGCTCTGTGTTGGTAAGTAGTGCTCACTGATACTAGGGAGAATTCACCTGGAGCATGGCAGGAGCCCCAGTGGCCTCTGAAGGATGTCTGTGGATGCCATGCCACCAGAAAAATGCCACAAGACAGCACATCATCAGAGCAGCACTCAGCAATTTACCTGAATAGGTGGCAGATAAATACCACTAGACAAGGTATTTTTAGTAGGACCCCTCTTTAGCTAATGGCCAATTCTTACCAGTTCACTGAACCATAATCACAGTAGCCACAGGGTAAAAGGATTTAAGAACATGTGTCAAGCACAGGACAAAACAAGGCAGGCTGGACAGCACACTCTTCTCCCCAACAGGGGAAATCTCAGCATCAGGCCAGAGATTGTGAGTCTTCCAGGCTCACCCTACTGTGTCAATGCTATTCTTTGACTCTTGTCTCTCTCTTCCTCAACTATTGCCCAACACATGCATGCACACTCCTCTTTACCTGGATATCACAGAGAAAATGGAAACTGTCAGATTGGAATTCCCTCCTGTGCCCCTGTCTTTACCTAGACAGCCATTCCTGTTGGTCTCTTTTGCCACTGACCTTTTTATTACTTAACTTTCCTCTCTCTCTCTCTCTTTCCCCTCTCTCTCTTCTCTCTCTTCTCTCTCTCTCTCTCTCTCTCTCTCTCTCTCTCTCTCTCTCTCTCTCTCTCTCTCTCTCTCTGCTTTCCATCTTTGTGTGCATGCATACACACCATAACAACCAGGTATTTAAAAGTAATTTATTATTTAATTTTATGTACATTAGATTAGTGTTCTGCCAACAGGTATGCTTGTGTGAGGGTGTCAGATCCCCTGAAGCTGGAATTACACAGTTGTGAGCTGCCATGTGGTGCTGGGAATTGAACCCTCATTCTTTAGAAGAACAGCCAGTGCTCTTAACTGTTGAGTCATCTCTCCAGCCCCTACACTCAGCTTTTTATGTGGGTTCTGAAGATCTGAACTCCAGTCTTCATGGCTTATAAGGCAGTGATTTATAGACTAAACCATCTTTCTAGTCCAAGTTGTTCCTTAAATACTCTCCCTCACAGGCTGAGGTGTTCTCTGGGTTTTCTTCTTATGCCTCTGGATATAGCTTGCTGGCTTTCTTGCCAATTCCACTTTGTTAGTTCTTTGTGTACTTTTCCTTCTTGGCTTCATGCACTCTCTCTGGTGAACTAGCATCCAGATGTTGGACACCTCTTAAAACTAAACCCCAACTCCCACCCCACACATCTAAGTTTTCAAAGTGAAAGCTCTTGGTTATCAACTGATGGGTCACACTCAACACAAGTAAAGCTGATGTCCTTCCCCCTTTACCTGTATGGATGGAAAAGCCCTGCTAGTCATTGGGGTGGGCCTTGCTTTGCTTTTCTCACTTGCTTTTCTATTACCTTTGACTCTAGCTTGCATGCTCTGTCTGTAATTCTGTAATTCTAAGGCTACCATCTACCTTTCAGGTTGCTGTGGGTATTGAAGGAGAAGACCCACGAATGTGCCTGCCACTCTGCCTGGTACATAATAGGTATGGAAAATGCCTCAAAATTAAGTGAAAATACCTAATTATTTAGAAAGCACATTCCGAGGAGCATGAGCAGTGCTGAAAGGGAGTCATGAACTCAGTATCAAAGCCATTCCCTGCAAAGGAGCTGATTCCACCCAAAGACATTAAATTAGGGGACTAAGTTTCCCATGCTATTCTCATTATGTTCCTAACAAGCCACCAAGATGTTGGGACCATTCTTTTCCTAGGCAGCCTCTCTAGATCACTGTTCTTCAGGAAAACCAATATTGTTTATTTTCCTCAGGATACTTGACAGAAATAGATAAAAAAGAAACAGCCGCCATATATTTATGGCTGAAATAACAACAGAATTTTTCTACAGGCTCGCAAATAACCAGAGCTCCTAGAACATAGGATGGAAAAACCCTCAGTTACTCCCTGACTCTGTCCTTGTCACCCCACTCATAAATTTTCTTTCTCAATGGATTCTGCCTCTTTGTTACTATTGAGACAGGGTCTTGGTAACTAGTCTAGGCTGACCTGGACTCAAGGTCCTCCTTTCCCAGTGCTTTCAGCCTTAGAGGCATGCACCACCACACGGGCATGGCCTCTGCCTTTCCGGCCTGCCTTCAGCCTGGCCTCTTTGCTTCACTGCCACCATGTTATCAATTCTTCCCAAGGCTGGTGAACAGTTTGTCTTCCTGTTGGCCTCTACTTAGGCCTCATCTCATTCCAGACAGCAACTATGACATTCTTGAGGTGAAAATGTTCTCTGATTTAATTTACAGTGTGGCCCTGAGCTCTCTGTAAGGCATGGGTGGGATTCTTGCTGTTATCTTTCAGAAACACATGCTACTCACAGCCCTGTACAACACCTTGAGCTCAAAAGGGAACCTTTCAGTGATCAAGACTCCTTTTCCAGGCCCATTTCAGCTGACCACTTCCTCTTTGGGGAAGCTGCCCTTGACCTAGCCACACAAAATGAATCCCATCCTCCTTTGCACCAGTCTCATAGTCTCTTCTAAGAGCACACTGCAACTCTATGCATGTTTGCTTTCCTTTTGAGCCCATACATCTTCTGTCAAATAACAGACGATTAGCACTTCCAAACCAATAGTGATACTGCAATGTGTATGTCAACCTCATTTTTGGCTCTAATGCCCAAGCAAGGTCTCTCTCCATAAATATTACTAAACTCCTGAAGACAAACTTCAGATATGTTTTTTAGGATTAAAAAACAAAAAAAACTATGAGGGTCACTTTGCACAGCAACAGTCTGTGAGCCCTGACCCTTCTCTCTGCTCCCTCACTACAGTGCAATTGAGAAACACACTCTGTGGGTGTTTAATACATGTTGAATAATAACAATGGACTTTTTATATTTATAGAATATTGTTGTAAATATTTCATCACTTCTCTCTTGCTGAAAAATTCTAAGTTTAACAGCATCTGCCTGATAAAACTAAACCAAGATTCTGCTACTGGAGAGAGACAAGTGGGACACAAACAAATTTTGGTAAATGGTGCACTTAATCAAAAGAATGGGGAAGATGGGAATTTGTACACTATGAAAAGGAAGCAAGAATTGAAGTCCTTTTTTTTAGAAACAACAGAATGAAACGGCCAAATACAGCTCCTGACACTTCTCCCACGGAGTCTTCAGTCTAGGGCTGACGTCACATTCATCCTTCCAACTACATTCATCCATGTGACAGGAGGGTGTTGGGGTCTGAAGCGACTTCATTATTCTAGGGGTTTAGTTTTTGGGTTAGACTCATGAATTCACAAAAGGTGAACCAAGACCTGAGTAAGCAGGCATGGATTCAGATTCAGATTATTGTTCTTCTGTTACCTAGGGCTGTCACACACGTGCCACAGCACACACATGCACCTGCACCCCCGACATGTAAATCTTTAAAAAAGAGCAGCTAGGAACATGAATGACAAACTGGAGAATGCCCATGAGTCTGTGTTGGAGTTTCTAGAATCAGAAGACATATCCATCACCACTGTCACACAAGTAGGTTAGAGATAAAGTTAATATTTGAGGGGGGAAAAAAGTGACCAAGAATATTCCAGAATTTAAAAAGTCATAAGCACCAGGACTGAAAAGGCATTAAATACCAAGCAAGATAAAAATGCTTTCATATATTACAGTAAAACTGTAGAGATCAAGTGAGAAAGAAAATCTCAGAGAAAAGGAAAGTCTTTATAAAATGACAAATGGATTGATAACAGACTGTTCATCAATAAAAATCATGAAAGAAAATAAGCCTGTAAAGTATAAAATTTAAAAATTGGTAATATATAATTTCATAACCAGATAAACTATCCTCTAAGCATAAGAATTTCAGTCACAGGAAGATCAAAAGAGTTTGCAGATCTTCTAGAAAGAAATACTTAAGAAGTAATTTAACAAGGAAAGGGAAAAAAAATCCCACAGGGAAATTATAGTTTGTATAGAGGTTGATCAATTATAAAATAACTGATCAACTTCTGTCAGTATTTTGTTGTTTTTTTTAAAGTGAAATTAAAGTTATAGTAATAGTAAGATTAGTATATAGGTTACCCAATGAATATGTTAAAGTCTTTGCATTATTCCACAGAACACTAAATTTTAAAATAGTTGATTTATATGATTTTCATACAGTGTGTTTTTTGTTAATATTCTGTGATATTCCCTTCTAAAAAAAAGTACGCTCTCCTAAAAAGCTTTTGTACTGGGCCAAAATGTCTCTTTCCCCTGTTCTATAGATGTTGTATACTGTAACATTTATAAATAGCTTGCACTAAGCTAAACTCATGTTCTTATCTATTCTATAGAAGTTATGTTCAGGATATCTTTTGGTTTGTGCTTTGGTCATTTTCTCATCTGAATTGTTTCTCTTTCCTTTGTTTACTTCCTCATTTAAAATTTTATTTTTAAGAAAACTTCTCTGATATAATTACATATTTACAGAAGAGATGCAAGAATAGAAGGGAAAATTATCCTTCACCTTTTACCCAGATTGTTGTGCTCTGCGACTTGACACAAAACTGCATCACTGTCCTGTCAGAAATATGACAGAACAGTATAAAAACAGCAGCACATTTTTGTCACATAAGTGGGTAAGACACATGAGCATGCCGCTTTACCCTCAAGAACTGCTTTGCCCGTGGAGCCGGTTGGCAGAGCTTGTTGGCTTCTGAATTTGTCATGTAATGATGAAAGAGGGTAAGACTGTAACACTGGAGTGGTGAGATGGCACGTGAGCAGAGGGATTTGCGGGCAAGCCTGGCCAGCAGAGCTCAACCCTGGGTCCCGTAGGGTAGGAGCACAAGTTCCCCTCAGTCCTCTATACATATGCTGTGGCCCAGCCCTCAGGTAAACAAACCCTGAGGAATAGGAGGTAGATACGATGGGCATATCTCCTAATGCATGCATGGCGAATGGAGTTAACTGCAGATATTCTAGGATGATGTACGTGTGTGTTTTCATGAATGAAATTCTGTATATCCTAATAAACCAAGTCAAATGAAATTCATGTTATACACAAATTATTCTCTGACATTGATTCTACTAGAACAATCTCATGTCACCAAGACAAGTGTTACAGTATGTTGATATATTTTCTAAAGTCAAGAATGTTCTCTTACATAACTGGAGTGCAAAGATCAAAAGCAGGAAATCATCATAAGATGAAAATCTCATCTCAGATCTGATCTGATTCAGAATTCACCAACTGTCCCCAAATGTCTTCTTATACCAAAGAAAATGCTGGCTTCCACATTCCATTCAGTCATCCTGCCTCTCCAGTGTGCTTTAATCTGAAATAGATCTTGAGTCTTCCTTTGTTGTGAGACATTAACCTTTTGAAGAGTACAGGCCTGCTATCTGGTAGAATGTCCCTCACTTCAGGTCAAACCTTCTGCTCGTCTCTCAATCTGTCACTGTTGCTAACATGCCATTAATGACTGAAACCTTCCTGAATGTGATTCAAGGGTGGAGGAGGTAGGGCCTGTCTTTTATGACTGTACCCTTTGAAAAAAATCAAGTGAAATCTACATTGGGAAATGTAGAAAATGGAAGTTACCCGACTGCCCTGAAAAAGTTCCTACTTTTGTGAGAATTAGAAACTACACGGGATCAGAAACCTCGTCTACCATAGAAAGAAATTGGCCTACCATATCCCTCAGCATCATAGCACCCACGTACTCCCCACTCATCTTTAGAGGTCTGGCCATATCTTCTAAGAACTTCAATGTATATTAATCAACAGAAAAAGGAGCTACGAAGACTGCAGCCTAGGGCACAGCATGCATCAAAGATGCCGCGCCTTAGACGTGGATAGATAAATAATGCAGAGTGTCGGCTTTCCACACTCAGAAACAGCAATCGTGTGCACAAGACATCTAGGCTGCCTCATGGTGGAGACTCAGTTACAAGCTAATGTGTGAATGAACCATCTCATTTTGGCTTCCTTAGTCTCTGTGGCAATGTGGAATTGTTTCACCTACAAAAAGGAAACACAGCGGCCCCTCTGCAGGGTGAGTGCTGCCAGGCTTCATGCATGCGCAGCTGTATCCTGTCCTGGAAGTATTTTCTAAGGAACCAAGCCCCATGTCTGAGTTGTAATTCTTCCACTCATTGCTGTTGGCTGTCAGGAGTCCAGCTCTGTGGTCCAGTATACAGCAAGAGTGAACAATAAGTTTCAGAAAATATTTGAAAAATGCTTTTATTCATCGTAGTTGTAGGATTCTTCTACCCACTTGAACTTTACTCTGATTAAAATGTAAATGGTGAGATAAGTGTGGTGGCTCACACTGTAATCCTAGTACTTGAAAAGCTGAGGCAGGGAGAGTATCAGGAGTTCAAGGCCAAACTGAGTTAGTAAGTGAGCTCTAGGCCAGACTGAGCTACACATAGTTCAAGATGGTGTTTCATACAACCAATATTCCCACCACACAAGAAAAAAAAAA
>JADRCC010092030.1:0-15609 GCA_019843855.1 Hylomyscus alleni
TTTTTTTTTTTTTAAACCAGAAATAGTATTTGTGTGCGCTCTCTGGAGAGAGAGCATATGGTCTTTAACACGATGTGTTTCAATAGTGACATTGTTAGGTGGTAAGTAAACCAGAGAATCCAAATTCCCCCAAAACAAAATAAAACAAAATCTCAAACACTACTGCGTGCATGAAAACAGGGATCTTGCTATGCTATGACTCTGATGCTACTCAAAGAACCCTAAGTTATTGCCACTGTCACTTTCAGTATCCTTCTTAGGAGTCTGGATGTATATCTGGAACCATGGGAAATGTAGAACAATTTCTAGAGGTTTTAACAGTGTTTTTGTGGAATCCATGAGATTAATTTCATGAGGAAATAGCTTCTGTGTACCATAAAAGAAAATCCTACACATTTAAGTATCCAATATCATGCCAATGTTTCTCAGGCCATGTTTACCTAGAAGGGGAGGGGTATTTAGCCATCACCAGGGATATCACTATGTGATTCCTGGCACTCCAAATTTTAGAAATGGAAGCCACCTTGAATAGAGATTATCTTTACTAAATCCCTATATGAAGCAGAAAAGCAAGGTTACCTGGGGTGGGGGACACATCTAGAAACTAACCCCCGCCCATCATGGCTGAAGAAATTTCAGAAGCATTTATTTTTAGTTGAGGAGGGCCCTTCAGTTCAAGTTGTAGAAGAGAAGGCTTCAAACAGGTGTGGTAGCCTCTTCTCCTGAGATGTGTCAACTAATGTATTCATCTCATGGGCATGGAAAGACACTACAGAACACAGGCAGCTGCATCAAAGTAGCTCTCTGGGGAGACCCACACCCTTGGAATTAGAGTACTATAAAAATATGAAGCAGGGTGTTTAGCTGAGGTATAAAAGGAGTGACTGCTGTCTTCACATGCAGGGCTGACACTGTGGGGTCCTTCTTGGTCAGCAAGGTATGCTATAGGCAGCTTGTCTGGAGCCAAGGGTTTGGAACAGCATATTCTCACTTGAGCGCCTACTATGTGATTACCTACACTTTCCTACTTTAGTCCCCTTTGACAAAAAGCACAAGGCTGCTAACCACATGGTCAGTAGGGGCCAGAACTGCCTGCCACGTGACTGTGACCGAGCAGCTCTACTAGGATTAAGCCTCTTAGCCTGGCTTCATTTGCACCTGGCTTTTAACTGATTGAGCCACACACTGGGCCAAGTCATCAGTGACCCATTCTTTGCTGAAGCAGACTGACTACAGGTAACAGCCAAGTCTGGGTTCCTAAGCTTCTCTCCACCTTTGTCAATCAAATACTCTTTTTCTCTGGTCCTGGGGCGGGGGAGGGGCACTTAGATGTTTAAGAAAAGTCTCTGTATTGGAAACCAGTTATGCACAGCAGCTGGCTGCTCCTAGTCTTGGAGGATTTGCTTGGGCAAGGCCAAGTGAACCCATAGGCTGGATTTAAAGCCTCTATTCTTGTGTGGTAAGTTTGCACTTGTTATATCTACTCTGCTAGACCATAAACTCTGTCATGTTCTTTTTGCATGGCCCATAGAGTCAAACTCAAGCAGTCACAGTTTTGCCTTAAATATACGCTGAATGAAGTTAATTTGCCAAGGGTTTAGCTAGGTGTCTGGTTAATTGTGTAATTCAGAGTCACCTCAGCACAAACAGCTTTCCTGGGAAAAAGCAGAGTGGAGGCAGAGTGAAAAGAGTACTGGTGTTGGGCTCAGGGACACCTGGAATTTGGCGCCGGTGTGCCTGGCTTGTTAATCTAGGTTTCGCCATTTCGGCCCCAGGCATGAGAAATGGTGACCTGTTTGGGCTGTCAGGAGATAATATCTATCTAGCAAAGAACCTAACTTGGAGCCTGGGCTATGGTGGGATTCTGATAAATGTGAGTTCTTCTCTCCTGGGGACAAAGAGACCCTTGCTTAACTCTGTCCCCTCTATACTCCAAGGGATGCTAGGTGAGTGCTCAGGGCTGAGATGGAGAAAGAGGAGTCAGTTCCTTCTTCCAGACCAAGCCTTCTGGCCTCCCCACTTGCTTCAGCCATTGGGTTAGCTTAGGGCCAGCCGAGAAATGGACTTTTCTCATAGTTTCTGGTCCTAGGGTCTTGAGACCTGATCATTGAGGTGGAGAGGAAACATGATCATGGCTCATGGTGTGCAAAGATGTTGAGGTGGAGGGATTTTGCTAGCACTAGAAATAGCCCACAGCCCCACCCTGGAACTACCCTCCAGCTCCAGGAGGAAAGGAAATGGACACAGTGCAGTCCCATCCAGGCAGGTGGGGCAGGCGATGAAAGGGGCTAGCCGGGCCTTCAAGGGAACATACTGGCTTTGATCTCAGCAAAGGAAGGAGGGAGGTGCTAACCCTTCCCCACCCCTTCCCCTTTCTCGGCAGCACTCCTTTTGCTTCCTGGGCTTCAGTTGAAACATTTTTTTTTAGGGGAACACGGGTCGTGTGGGGCAGGGCAAATGGAAGGTATGCAGTGGGGCAAAGGGCTGGGGGTTGAAGGTAATGGCTGCTTTGGGGTAGTCAT
Source organism: Hylomyscus alleni (assembly GCA_019843855.1). Taxonomy (NCBI): domain Eukaryota; kingdom Metazoa; phylum Chordata; class Mammalia; order Rodentia; family Muridae; genus Hylomyscus; species Hylomyscus alleni. The sequence continues at coordinate 2,523 of JADRCC010092030.1, forward strand.
TGCAGGGTCCGAGTCTTGACCCCACAAGTCAATGAATAAAGGAATGTAAATAGTTTGTCTCCAGTTCAGTTCAGCCCAACTTAATTCTCCATTCTTGCTCAATCCTTTGCAGCTCTTGTGCACACAATGAAAACAGCACACAATTGGATACCTGGTCAAAAAGATAGCAGAGGAAGCCTTTGAGGTTGTTGTTATTTCTCCACCATCCTGCTTGGTCAGGGGAAACCCCAGGCAGAGACCCAAATCAGCGGATTTTTCTGTCTTGGCCTCAACACTTACTAACTCCCTACTATGTGCTGGACTAGATTAGTCACAAGGGTACAAAGACAATAAGGTATGCTTAATAGCCTAGATAACTGCAGAGCAGTGAGGTGAGCTGCACAGGAACGTTATAAAGGTAACAGTGCTAAAATAAAAGTGATGACAGCTAATGTTTATTACAGGCTTCTTAGTTATCATGTACCTTATGTATCCAAGCATTTGTTATGGATTGAACTTAATTCTCACCACCAACCTATATGGTATGGATCACTGTTTCCATTTTAAGGTGAGGGTCTGAAGCATAGATTAGGCACAAAGCCAAAGTCTAAAACTATGTTATCCTAGAGATCACCTCTGTAAAGCACCCCAGAGGGGGGTCTGGCCAAGGGAGGATAGAGGTGGGGAAAAGGCATTCCAAGCAGAGCCCAGGCAAAGGCAGGGCGCTTGAAGCAGAGCACCAAATTAGGGATAATAAGCTGTAGGTGAGGAGACTGTGGGGAGAAAGCAAGAACTTTGTGGCAGGCCCTGCCACACCATGCCTTTACTTCTGGCATGCCTTTACCTTTGCCCCCATAAAGGCAAAACACTGTTCTGTTCTCTGCCGTATTGCAGTTTCTCAAACCAATACTTGCACTTCTTAGGTGTTAAAGAAATACTTGTGGGATAATGAGTCGAAACTTGGAGGAGATACAGGAAGTGACCCGGCTATCTGTGTATAAGCTCACTGGCTCCATGGAGTCTGTTGGAATCTGAGGAATGAACGTGAGTAGGGTCACCTGTTAGGAGGCTGGTGTTACAGCCCTGAGGGTTGCTCATCAAACTGGGACAGGGACGCTGTGGGAGCAAAGGAAAAGGAAAACCTGCAGAGATGGTATCAACAGGGTGGAGCAGTAACTTGGATCTGGGGAATAAGGGAAAGAGTCAAGAAGTCTGGCCTTGCAGGAGGAACAGTGAGAGGATCCAGCCTGTGGACCCAGAGGAAGGTGTGGGGGTTTGAGGGGTGATTCTAGTGGGGAGCACACACAGAGTCAAGATCTTAGTGACAATGGTCTACGTGAGAGAGTAGGCCCAGTGGAAGGGGAGGCTGGGCCTCTCACAGCACATGTGTTATAGATTTGGGAATTACCAATGACAACAAAGCAAAGGAAGCAGATAAGACTGCCTTGGTCAGCAGGGTAGAGGGCCTGTGACAGAGAGGAGAGGAGAGTCATGGGAAGAAATCATGGAGAGCCAGAACACTTCTGGGTTGGGCAGAGGAAGTGGAAGCAGTTCTGGCAATTAAGTTGAACTCTCTCAGAGAGTTTACAGATTTCACTTTGATTTTTATGTGCATGCGTGTTTTGCCTGCATGTGTGTATCTGTACACCACATGTGTGCCTAGTGCTCTTGGAGGCCCGATGAGGGCACTGGATCCCCTGGAACACTGGAGTTACAGATGGTTGCAAGCTGCCATGTGTGTGCTGGAAATTGAACCTGGGTCCTCTGCAAGAGCAGCAAGAGCTCTTAACTGGTGAACCATGTCTCCAGCTAGAGACTTTAAATGAGATGAGGTCTAGACTGTCTCTCTCCTGTACCCACAGGAAGGAGGACGTGGACAGAGGCTTGCTCAGAGAAGGGCAATGATGTAGACAGGAGGAAGTAGAGAGGAGAATTCAATACCTTATTTTAAAGGAGTTTGATCTGGTATGGGGCTGTGGGGAGGATTTAAAATGAGAGCATCTTGAGTATATTTACAGGCACTGGGGAAGGAGTCTACATCATGGAGGCAAGAATAGCCGGAGAAAGACTCACAGAAGGGAAGTACTGTTTCATGCATCTTTATACTACCCATGGTTCTTAGCATAAGGCCTGGAAAACAGGTGCTCAATTCATATTTGGTGCATGAATAAGATAGAGTGTGATTTAGATTTCACAGTGGTCCCCATCCAGTGGGAGAATTAGGATCTTGAAGGATGGGGGTGATGGCAGACAGGCAGTGGTAGTTGTATGTGGTAGGGGTTTGTTAAATGGAATCAAGATGTATATGGAGACCACCAAGTGCTAATGAGGCAGCCAGAGCTGGAAAAGGAGAGCCCTGGCTTCAGGTTGAGGAGACAGACTCTCCATGGTAGGCATTGGTGCAGGCTCAAGCACAGAAAGGCCAGTGACTAATGTGGAGGCTAACTCAGTGGATTCAGGGAGAAGCAGTGAGGACTTGAACCATACTTGTAGAGTGGAGCAGACAGGATACCCTAAAGGGAAACACAACAGGATTTGGCAGTTTGTTGTCGGCTGCGTAAGAAGGGAGTTGGTGGATTTTGAGTCATGATGAGTTGGAAGATCTCAGTGCTGCTGATAAGAATGGATTTACTGAGGTAAATTAGGTAGTATGAGACTGACCAATGGAAGATGGGCTTGCTGTCAGTTGGATTTGATATGACATCTGTGACATGATGTTTGGCAGGTGGCAGTGTGTGTGATGAAGTCATGATAGAGGACCAAGGTACACTACTAGAAGAAGGGTTATAATTGGAAGGATATTTGGGGGATAAGAATTGCAGTGAACAGTAGGGCAAAAAAAAAAAAAAAAACCAGCAGAAAGAGATGGGGGACAGTGAACAGAAGCCTCTTGTCATCTCAGATGAGAAGCAATAAAGAAGATACTTAAAGGGCTATAGCTTCTCATGCTGCCAGCTCATCCCTGGGGATAGAGCTGCCTCCCCATCTCCCAGTTAGCTGGGGGATATAATGGTACTGCTTCTGTCCAGCTCTCTTCCTAGAATACTCTAAGTGACTCTCAAACTTCTCATTGTTAACTCAAATTCCTCCCTTTTCTAAAAATTACATTTAATTCCACCAGGACAAGTCCAAGGTTAGTGCCAATCTTTCTTACAGACCTGAGGCTTTTCTCTGTGACTATTTGGGAACATTGTGTCTCTGACTGTAACCTGGGCCCTGGCCAGGAAGAGCACTTCTTGTCCTTTATCACCTTGGGAGCAGAACTCATCATAGCCAGAATAACATAATACCAGCACTTTGAACCCTAACATCGTCTCACATGATGCATCTCAAACTTTCCTGTATCTCCAATTATTCCATCAAAGAACCTAGGTCCAACAATGATGGAAACGAAAAAGCCCTCTTTTTTTTTTTTCCCAGAAAAACATTTCTGTTTACAGGAAATTCGGTTATTACATATGTCATTGATGGTACATTTTAAGGACATAAAATTGCAGTGGTATTATTGGGAGTAAATTTTATTGCTATGGCTTTACAACACAAACAAACAAAAATAATAACTCCATTAGTTGCTGGATTGAACCAGCAGGAAGTAGAACATCAAAGGCAATTGCTGGCAGGCAGAGGATGGAAGGTAGGACTATCCAGAGCATGACCCAAAGGTCAGGGTGATATATGCTATTGTAGAGATGTTAGGTGGACAAGAGGGTGGAAGAAAAGGCAGACTGTTAGTTGCTAGACTGGAAACCTGGCTACTGTCTCAATTCCAGGTACCCGCATTCCTCATCTTACTTGGTAGATAAAGCCAGTATGTATGAACTGCTTAATGGGGAGGCCCACACCCAAGAGTAGAACTATACCAAGAACTGTGTGTTTGAATGAACAAGTGAAGAAGTTATGGAAATAGTTTTGTTATTAGGTATTTTTTCATATGCTGCTAAGGATGGAACTCTGGACCATGCACATGCAAAATATGCCTTCAACCCTGAGCAGAACCCCAGCCCTTTTATTTTGATGGTTTAAAGTCATTTTTCTTTTTATTATAATTTTTCAAACATTTGCTATTGAAAAAAGTCTATTAAGCAAAATGACGAGGTAAATCCAGAAATGTTATCTTACTTGAGCACCAATTACATTTAATCAGAGAACGTGCCCAATATTAACAAGTCTTATTTCATTAGCCAATGAACTTAGAAGTAACTTGTGCATATATCTATAGCTTGTTTACCTAATCAACCTATTTAGTGAGGTTCCTGAAATAGCCAATGCAAAGCACTACATATACACACGAGCATGCATTCTGTTGAGTGTTAAGTATCATTCTAGAAGCCCTAGAAAATTGGGATAAACAAAACAGAAAGAATCAGGTATAATGATAGTTCTCAGGATAAAAATGTAGAGAACACTATAACAGGAGAAACAGGAAGAACTGTAAAAGTATAATAAATGTATTGGTTCAGTGTGTGCATCATTGGACCAGTTAGGTGGGTTGTCCAATATCATAATGATAATACTATTAAAATCATCACAGCTGTGCATTTGAACCCAGTGGATTTTTCACTAAGTCATGAATTAGCTAAAGACAAGGACTTCTGGAGTCATGTGTGATGAGCCTTTAACCACAATTATGCCCATTACTAACTGTGTGACCTTAGGAAAATCTTTGCTATTAATCTCTTGGCTTTCTTGTTTGTAAAGTGGGGAAAATAACAGAACCGAGTTTATAGAGTTGTTGCAACAATATAAATGAGGTGACTCATAGGAAGTACTTGGGATAGTACCTGTCTTTTTTTTTTTTTCAAGACAGGGTTTCTCTGTGAGGGCTTGGATGTCCTGGAACTCACTCTGTAGACCAGGCTGGCCTCGAACTCAGAAATCCGCCTGCCTCTGCCTCCCAAGTGCTGGGATTAAAGGCATGCGCCACCACCGCCCGATAGTACCTGTCTTAAGGTAAATGCTCAACAAGCATCCTTATTTAGTGCTAGATGCACTTCCTTCTTCTTAGGCCTTATCAACTATGAAAGAAATGGGACTCTGGATGTAATGGACAGTGAGTAAAAATCAATTTCTGTACAGATGTCTGTTCTCATTAAAGTGGGTGAGTTTAGAACCTAGCCTGTCTTCAAGAACTCTGAAATCAGACAGAGAGGCAGAGATCAAGAGAAGGATCAAGTGGAAATGGCTAAGAAAAATGGATAGGAGGGATGAGGAGCTGGAAGTGGTGGGAGGGAAGGAGGACAAGGTATCAGAAAACAAGTTAATTCATGCAAAGCATGGCCAGTGCTTGGCCTATAGTAAATGCTCAGGACCCCAGAGGAAGAGGCAGGAAAGACAAAGGTAGGGGTTTCCACCTCTCTAGGGTTTTCCCTGAAAACCAAAATTTTCCGTCAGGGTGTGGTTTAGTGGAAGAGCCCTGGCCAAGACTAATACCTTCCCCACATCACTACGGGTATTCAAGTTTTCTCTACTGGAGAGAATTCCTTCTTCATAAATACATGCCGGGCTAACTCTGGTTATGCCATATGTCTCTGTTGATGAAATAAATATTTTGGAAATAAGCCTACACATGAAGCTTTTTTTTTTTTTTTCATTCACCTTTCCTTTGGCCAAGGATGGGGATAAAAGATGGGATTATACAGAGGTATTGTTTTATCTGGCTTGTTTGCTGGGCAAGTATTAAGATGACTTTGGAAACGTATTCTGCTGGGGGAGAAGTAACCATTACCTCGGTGGATCCTTATACTATGCCAAGCAACTGCCCTTTCTAGATCCCTAAGCTACCTGACATGCTGTCCTCACTGACTTGATCCCTTCATTTCTCAAACACTTCATCACATTGCAGTTTTGCTTCCTCTTAATACCCTAAGAAACTTCAGTTTAGTGACAGCTCTCATTTTATTGGTAGTAACTGCTGGGGGCACTATGTTAAGGAAGTTTCTGAGGCTGGGTCTAGAATCAGCAAGAAAATGCGCCATACTTAATTTCCAGTGTATGGAGGGTACTGGGTAATGGGGAGGGTGGAGCTTAAGTCAGCTGTGTTCTATCTTTATTTGCTATTACTGTATTAGGAGACTAAAAGTTAGCCAGGCCTGGTAGAGAAAGCTTGTAATTTCAGGATGCTAAGGCAAGAGGACTGCAAGTTCAGGATTTTCCTGGGCTACAGAATGAGGTTCAGGCCAGCCTGGGCAATTTAGTGAGATCTTATCTCAAAATCAAGTTTAAAAGGACTGGGAATGTAGCTCAGTAGTAAAGTGCTTTCCTAGCATGAGCTCTAGTTCTTGTGCCAGTAGGGTACATGGAGAGATCAAGGACCAATAGTGACCTCCCAATTGTCCAATATAATGTTTTCTTCTCATTTACCATTCATCATATTTGATCATCTATCATCACATGTCAAGCTCCCCTCCCCTTTATATCTCCCCATCACCAGCTACCATTGCTTCCTCAAGCCATCTTAGGGTGGACCCTCCCACTTCATCTGTGTCTGAAGTACAATTCCCTGTCACATCTTCACCCTCTCTTTCTCTCTGCAAGAGCACACATTTTCTGTTGCCATTTTTGCTTAAATCTCTGCAGGGGCCCTGCAAGTGCAGACCCAGATGAAATTTGTCCCCTTCTCTGACTTGCATTTCAAATCATCTGCAGAACATTTCCATCTGGAAAACTTGAATTCTTGGCCCTCAAGGTTTCATGTGTTCCAAGTAGACCTAATCCAGTTTAACTCCCTTCATAGAGAATGCACTCCTTTCCCTGTTTCCTCGGTATCATGGGTGAGTCCCACCATATAATAAGGCACCTTAGTAAATATTTGAATTTATGACCCTGACCAGGTTAGTGTCCTTGTGCTTTGTCTGGAGGTAGTAGGTTTTGTAGAAGATATCCTTCACTGTAATCTTCCCATTGTTTGATGAGCAATGACTTTTTTTTGAAAATCAAATAAAATAAATCTCTTCTATCTAACTATGTGCAAAGAGATAGAACGAAGCCCCCGGGCACTCCGAGGACTGCCATTCTCTCTTGAGGTATTTTGTAAAGTCTAAAAGCACCAAATGCTTATCTCTTGGCAGGATGCAGTGTGCTAGGTGCTAGGAGACAATGGTGAAGGCCTCAGGCCTTGAAGGGCTTATCTAGTAGGGAATATAGACATGGGCAGGAATAGCTACATTAAGGGAATGGCAGAGGGTACTTGATTGTCTAGAATGATGGGAATTCTGAAGTGGGAATTGGGGATTGTGAAGGTACGGACTGGACAATAGGTAAGGCTTCAAGAGGTGATGAGAAGCAATAGAGCTGCCGTAAAGGATGAGACAGGTCTAAAGAGAAGGAAGAGAAGGTAAGAAAGGCAGAAGAAATAGAGTGATGACAATGGAGAGATAGTCGAACATGTTACCAAACATTAATTCACAGACTCAGGAGGCTACAGCAGGAAGATGGTGAGTGGATCATTGATTCAGCATTAGCCTACGTTACATCATGAGATCCTGTCTCCAAAAAAAAAAAAAAAAAAAAATATCATAGGGGAAGGACAGAGGACTGGGTCAAAATTAGTACCAGTACAGACACCTCTGGGTAACTTTCTTCTCCAAATAGCACATTTTCATTTTGTGCTGACTGCTGACAAATTGACTGGTGTGGTAGAGAGAGGGCAAAGCAGTGGATGGACCAGATACTCCATCATCGTGGGATTTCTCACTGACACATCCATCAGAGAGATTACTTCAGCACAAACTGGGCTTGCACTTTCTAGGACCTATCGATTCATTTGCTTACTGATTCAGAAGATACACATGATTCCTGAGAATGTTTGTGTGCCAGACATGGCCTGGAATAGATGAACGAGACTCAGTTCCTGTCCTCATGAGAGAATGGAGAGCCAGCTTGGGAAATGATCAATTGCTGTGGTCTAAGAAGTACCACCACAGGGGTGCCAGCAAAGGGCTCCTGTAGGCCATAGGGAAGATGAAGCCAAATAAAGTCATATACTTGGAGTTAGCCTCTAACTTTATTTTCCCACCAGCTTTGAGTTTTCTGTCAGAAATTCAGATCTGCCCATGTCATTCCTCTTGCTTAAGAACTATGGTAGGCTCCCCCACTTTTTCAAGGCCAAGTCCAATGCAAAAACAAGAAACACAAAGGCTTTCAGTCTGTTCCAGCCAACGGACTTTTCTAGCCTTATCTTATACCAAGGCTAGTCTGAGTCCTTCTCTCTGTGGACCCATTGAGCTGTAGCATCTCTCCCACTCTTTTATCGTGTCAACACCACTGCACTGTCTCTCCTGAGCCCTTGCTGAAGGTTAGCTCTCTGCTACATGGCTCCAGGTCCCAAGATAGACCAAGTTCCTCCCATAACCCCACAGCTAACTGGCCAGTGTTCTATACTTATCACATTGAGTTTATTGTATCTTTCCTTTACCAGACAATGCCATCCCAACAGTGGGGGCTGGGCCCTATCTTTTTTTCCCTCATTTCTGACATCTGTACCAGCCTGGCCAGTAGGTACTCCATACAGTTTTGCTGGGTGAATGAATGACTCTGACATGTGGCTGGTTGGGTCTGGTTGTTGTCAACAGCTGGCATTACTTAACATGAGAGCTGCATAAAAACTGAAAGGGGCAGCCAGCATAGCTGAAAAGCAGGCAGCTCTAGTGACATCATGACAAAAACAAAACAAAACCGGAGAAGGCTAGGACAAATGCCCCCACTCAGGCTGTAACAGGCAGCTCTCACTTCTGAGCACCCCTTTTTGTCTGCTTGTCCATTCACTTTTGAAAACCCAGTCATGGAAATGACACTAATTATTCATGGTCAGTGGCATATCCAGGAAACACTCGGTTTACAAGCAATTAAAATACACTAAAATAGATTTATACAGGTTGAACTTGATCGTGCTGGTGAGAAGGGAGTGAGTGGTTCATGTCTTGGAGGGGGATTTGCTTGCCAAGGCTGCTCTTCATCACTCTGTCTCCTTGCTGCATTGGTAAGGGACAAATATGGCAAACATCTGGAGGTACCACTTAAGAAGAGCTCCCTGCGAAGAGCATGTAGAATTCGGTCCACAGATGTTGCCTTCATGCAGCTGGCTGTCCTGTAAAGGTGTCAGTACAGCCGTGACCCACCCACTGCTGGAAAGCCCCTCAGCACTGTCACCACGAGCTTGTTTTTCCAACAGAGGAGCTACTCAGTATCACTTAATCCTTCAAGGGTTAGTCTCTTCACTGATAAAATGGGGACAAGAATCTCTACCCCATCATCCTTCAAGAGTTGTTTCTGAGGATCAAAGGAAGAGACCTAGAGAAAAGCTCTAGGGGTTAGCTCTAGGGAAGTGAAGGACTTTGACTTCTAAGACAAAAGCCTCTAATGCAGGTCTGGCTGCCCAGCCCCTTCAAGGTTCTGTACCATTGCTCACCCACTGATTAGCAAAGGTACATTTAGTTTTGTCCCCTAGGTTTATTTAAGAGTCGACACAAGGATGATTCATTGCCTTGCCACACTCAAACCAACAGAGTTTTAATGTCCCTCAAATGAAGATGACAGTTAACAGCTAAACAAATATAGCATTTGGTCAACAGACATGGGCAGCCAGAGTCCTAGCTCAGAGTCCAGGGACTGCAGAGATTTTGTTCCTTTGTTTTCCACAGCAGGCTGAGCTTTCTTGGGTTTGACTCTAAGGAGGACAAGTCCTTTAATCCAGCTTCCAGAAGCTGGATTAGCACAGAGGTAAGCCATTCAGAGGGCCAGTGTGATGTCACACAATTTAGGGTCATCACAATGAAATGGAATCTTTTAGATCAGCTTTTAGAGTTAAGTTTACTGCAAAAAGGACAGCAGACAGTCACAAAAGCAAGATGTGTGATGGGAACAAAGGTCATAGACAGTCAACAGGAGAGATGGGTCTACCTTGAAATACGACTTTAAACTATTAAGGCCATGAGATGCATTAATGACCACTTTTTTACTCTACAACTACAAAAGGATCCTGGGTTTCCCCTATGCTTTGTCCCACCTTCCTGCCTTTTGGCTTGCTACCACCTTTGCAAAGAATTCTCAGACCTCCCTTCTCAACCTAAACCATTACCACTCATTTTTAAAGACCTAGATCGAATGTAACCTCCTTGAAGTCTCCACTGAGTCTCCAAAGGCAGAATTCCTTCTTCACTTCTTTGGGCCGCCAGGTTTACTGTCTTAGTGTTTACTGGCATTTCTTCCCCACTGGGCCAGGAGTGCTGCTCTTCGGAGCCAGAACCACATGGCACAAAGATGTTCTCTTAGCACAGAGCAGGACACAGAGATGGCCTGAACTTGCTCACTGGGTTTGCACATGACCCATGGGGACATCCCATTAGGCTTCTGGTTATATTCTCCCTGCTTCAACACTGGATGTACCTGATTAGTAACGACCTTGGTGCCAGCACACAGTGAAATGTCTTCTGCCAGAGTGACTAGGAAATATGTGAGGAGGTTCAGTCTTGGACAGCCTTCTGGGGCAGGCCTCAACTTAGTTTTCCAAGTTAACAAATGTAAGTTGGAAGGCACTGCTCCCCACTCCAGCCCTCATCTCAGCTCTCTTGTGCTAGCTTCTTAGGAGTTTGAGTTTGAAAATTGAAAATGCTATTACCACAGAGGAATGCTTTGTGGGCAGAGTCTGACTGGGCTGTGGCTCCTACATCTCTGGTTCATCACCTTCCACTTTGGAGTCTTCCTCTGGCTCTGCTAACTATGAGCTCAATGGCTTTGGACTTATTAGTTTATTTCACATTCCCAAATGTGAAGAATATGAAATTGTGACATGGGATGAATCAAAAGTTTGACTTCCAATCCCATGGATAAGGGAAACAACAGTTGATGTTGGTGGATTCTGTAGGCTTTTGCTCTTCTGGTCATTTCTGTCTGGCCATTTCTGTGACTCACTATGCCTCAAGCCCAGATGTACAGTCTCTGGGGAAGAAGGGCAGACCAGCAACTCTGACCCAGGCTGCCTAAAGTGGGCACACATGGCAGGCAACTGGACTCAAAGTACAGAAAGAGATGCTCAGCTGTGTCTCCTGCTACCCAAGAGAGAACAAACTACATGTTCTGAAAGCTGTGCCTCCCAGAGCAGTTTAATATTGAAATTGAATAAAACTCATGACAAAGTCAATCTGACACATATTTAATGATATGCATAATTATTATTGTGCTATAGTGTAATTAGGCATAATCGTAAGCAACCCTTGGGGATGAGTGTGATTATGTTTTATTTTTATACAGCTAAGCTGGAGACGTCTGAGGTCAGCCAGCTGGGGGTCGGGACTGAGGTTGGGTTCCTCATGGTGTTCCTCTGACTCCCTTTTCTCTCCTCAGCCTATCCCTTTCCTACTTATTAGGGAATAGAAGATATATTTGAACAGGAGTGTGGATCTTGAATGGCTGTTTTCTCTGGCCAAGGGGTGGCTGGCTGTCCCCTGGGGCTAGAGAATCTGGAATGTTCACAGAGGCTTCAAAATGAATAGTGTCATTTTCCATGAGGTCTGAAATTCTACCAACCAGCCTTGAACCTGAATATTTTGGTCTTGTTTATATTCCAATTTGAACAAATCTATATTAAAATGTTGTTTTATATGATTGGGTAAAATGTGACAGATACTAATATTAGATGAGGATATTATTAATTCGGCTGTTTGATAATTTTATTGTGATTATATTAAGAAAAGGTCATTATTGGGATGGCAATGTAGCTTGGTGGTAAGAGTGCATGTTTATGCCAGGCAGTGGTGGCATACGCTTTTAATCACAGCACTTGGGAGGCAGAGGCAGGTGGATGTCTGAGTTCGAGGCCAGCCTGGTCTATAGAGTGAGTTCCAGGACAGCTAGGGCTATACAGTGTGCATGTTTAGCACTCTTGAGGCCTTGAGGCCCTGGGTTCAATTCCTAGCATACCCTAGCCCCCTTATCTACTGGAAGCACATATTTACTGGCCCATTTCACAAACAATGGAGGACAGAATAAAAATGGTGTGTGTTGATAATTGTTGAAGCCAGGAAGAGTGGGTACATAGTAGTCCACTGTTTTTTCCTTTCCTTTATATATGCTTAAACATTTACATAATAAAACTAAAAATTATATATCACAGTCTTCTCTGGCATGGATTCATACACTGGTAAAAATTAATGTGGTCTACTATTATCTAGCACACACAGGAGCTTCTGAGAATGGATTTTGCTTGGGGAGACTTGGGTGGGTGAGTAGATGTATGTTGGAATATCAGGCACTTTTAGAAAGCAGGAGCCTTGCCTGGCATAGAGAAATATGTGTAAGTGATGGGGGATTTTCAATGGTTACAAGACAGTATTTAAGTTCTGGAAGAAAGTCAGAAAGTGACGAAGGAGAGGAGAGAGCACAGAATAGGTGTCCCTGTCGGTCCTCTTCGCCTACTGTTGGCCTGTAGGATCCCAGACATTGGGCTGTTTTCTTAATTCTCTGTCTTCCTGAGATTTCCTAAGCATGAATTAGTGTGTTTATTTCACTCATTCATTTACTAAAAAATATGTATTAAGTGTCTTTAGCTTGGCAAGGCCAATGGGTGCTTGTGGTTAGCATATGGGGTATAGCACTGAGCAAAGTCTTCAGGGAACTCCCATTCTAGAGCAGTGGTTCTCGACCTTCCTAATGCTGAGACCCTTTATTTAATTAATACAGTTCTTCATGGTATGGTGACCCTCAACCATAATGTTATTTCATTGCTATTTTATAACTGCCATTTGTTACTGTTATGAACTGTAATGTAAATATCTGTGTTCTCTTACAGATATGGTCTTAGGTGACCCTTGTGAAAGGGTCATTCAACCCCCAAAGGGGTTGTGACCCTCAGGTTGAGAAACACTGTTCTGGTGGGAGGAGACATGCAGTAAATTACAAAGAGGTATAGCATACAGTAGATAGTGATAAGTAGGGTACAAGGGACAGGGACTACTGTCGAATTTGTTGTTCAGGACCAAACTTGCATGATTCTTGGGCCTTTACAAGCTGTTTCAGATAACATCCCGTCTCCTGTAACGAGGTTTTTGGCCATGTTCTCTGCATTTTACCAAGCGACCCTGAGCCTTTTAGCATGTATATATACTTTAGCCTC
>JADRCC010092061.1:0-11452 GCA_019843855.1 Hylomyscus alleni
GGGGGGTTAGTGATGGGCATAGGTCAAGCTAGGCTGTTTGCCCAAAACTGCAGCCCATGTGTAGCTGTATTCTGCTTAGAAACTAGTGCCCACATGTGCATATGTGAGTACACAGATAGGCCCAGCTGAGCTTAGAGGTGGTCACTGCCGTTCTGCACAGGGAATATAGTGATGACAGGAAAGCAACAACACCTGGTTTCTTTCTGTTCATCCCACAGCATCCTTCAGCAGGTGTGTGCACCTGGACTGAAAGGCCAGGCTCCCAGTCAGTCTATGTGCGCACATTGCTGGGTTATATATGAGGGACAGATAAGGCTGACACAGGTAGGGCTTAAGGTACACAAGATTCTTTCTCACCAAACTGGTTTTCTTAATTCTTTCAGGAAACAAAGTAACAGTCAAACACTGAGGAAATCTTAAGAACATTCTCCTTCAAACCAAGATCTGTTGAGAACTGGAGACACCATCACACCCAGCACCTTGGACACCAAGGTCCTTTATCAGACACTGACGGTGCAAACTCAGCGCTGTGCTGTTACAGACCCAACCAGGAAGGTTCCGGAATTCCCTGTCTCCAGCCTTCCAGTAGACATAACCTGGTCTGACCTTGCACATGAATCTACTTTCTGGTGGAAATGACTCTCTCGAGGGAAATGCAGACCAGTTACAATGAGGCACAAGAATCACCTGGCCCCTTGGGACCGTGGGCCTGGGTGGTAGATGGATCAAGGATGCCAAACAATCTTAGGGGTGCTGGAAAGGACCTAAGGAAGTACCCCCACGCCCTACGAACAGCATTCTACCGGTAGAATAGGGCAGGAGCTTTGTCATGTAGCCTGCAGGTGATCCTAAATATAGCCTCTCACTGGGAGAACTATAGTGGACCCTGAAATTCTAAGCACTAATAACCCTGAAATCAAAGAAACTGCCTGTTTGATCCAGCATGCCCCACCCCACCTCCCTATCATAAACTGTGAGATGTTAAAGGGCATTGGAATTTTTTTTTTCACAATAGTCTGGAAAATACTGGGTTACACTACAGAAATCCCTGTATAGCCTGAACTCAGCCCCACACTGACTTATTGACGGACATCAATTGGAAATGACAGCCTGGCTGGCCGGAGACAATTTACTCCTCTCCCTTGGAGGAGCCAGAACAGCACATCTTTCCAGTGGTGGAAGAGAGGTATATCTGGAAACCTGCCACTTCAGGAGTGACTATCACCTTTTTCTTCTACAGTGTAGGACATGAAGGAAAAATGTCACCCAATGGCCTAAGAACAAACAAAAGCAATGGAGTGCTGGGCGAAGGTCATCCTAAGAAAAAAGTGCCTACAGTAATAGGCAGGGTGTCGGCATAGACTGAGCTCAGGACGTCAGGAGAGCAGGCTCTCAGACAGGCCTAAGCAGTGGGGCCTATGTGTGCGTCCTGACCAGTTCAGATATGAAAACTCTGCAGGAAGAGCAGCTGACAAGACTCAAATCCTGGCTACTCAGCAGCACCAGCTTTTCACCCCAGCCCCGAGATGCACACAAAACACTTGTGATCAACTTAATTCTGGCAATGATCAAAAATTCACCAATTTTTTAGTTTTAAAATATTTATATGGCAATAAGTCACTGAAAGTATTAATGCATCTTTTAAGAACTCATTCAGAAAACCCACTTTTATAAAAAATTAAGAATTCCTAGTTAATGGCTTATAGAATGCCTATTCTCAGAGCAACACACATCACACCCCTTCTCTTTCTCTCTGAAGAAAGACACCACCAGACTTCACCATCCACAGCTGCCCTGAGAAAACGAGCAGTGCTATCCCCACCAAAAGAAAGGCAGCAGAAGACTGGAAAGCAGCCTACTGATTCAAATTTAAAGCCTTAGGCTGAGAGCAAGTGTGTTCCCTTCCACAGCCAGTTGGAATTCCGGCTCCTTCCAGCTCCTTCTGGCTCGGAAAGGACAGCGCCTGCTGCCTCCAGAGAAAGTCAGTGGGTATAAAGAGGAGTGCCTCCGCTCACTGTTACTCCTACAGAAGGACCAGCATGTGCTGGTAACACAGCCCACCTCCAGGATTTCCAAAACTCAGGAAAAAGAGGCCCAAAACTTAAAAGCCAAGCTCCTCGATGTTACCAGTCTCCAGAGGTCTCTGTCCTCGGATTTCGTGCACACCCAAGGCCTCCTGCTGGGGTAGCACTGAAGCACCCGTCATCTCAGCCCAGTCTGCTCTTTCTGCAGCTCTGGTCAGTTCCTCTGTGGGGAGTTACCTGGGTTGCCAGGCTCTGCGAGTGACACTTCTGTGCTCAGAAACCCACCCCCAGATCCTAGTGTCAGAGAAGTGACCCCAGAACCCCCAAAACATGGAAAAGACTCAGCTTTCACAAGAGACGCAAGAAAGGCTGTGTGGAAACAGGTGGCCTCTACCCTGCTCCTCTCTTCATTTATACTGACCTAAAGTGCTAATTACTACTATGGGAGAGTTTAGACACTTGGTCTACAACTCAGGGGTGGCAGGGCAGATGCTCAGACAGGATTTTGGGCTTCGCAGATGGAATGACCTTCTCTGGCACACACCCAACCCTGCTACTGTACTGCCAACACCGTCACAGATGTAGATAGCAGAGCTATATTCCAATGAAACTTCATTTACAAAAACAGGCAGTAAGCCATAGTTGGCAGGTAGCTGGTTTATAAGATGATCTAGACTTCAGTCTTCTGTTGAGAATGCCATCCCTGAACAACAAGTAGCCATCAAGACATGAAAAGCCCCTAAACTTTCATAGAAGAAAAGCAAGGAAGATCCGTGCTCAGGAGCCGGATAGGGCAGCAAGAGCCATCTGCTCAAACCTGAAGGCAGCACGCAGCGACCCAGAACAGGCCAGCTCCAGAGGCAGTCCAATGCTTCTTGTAACCTGTGCCTCAAGTACATGGCTGTGGGTCACCAAAATGAAAATACTTTATACAGCCTCCACTTCCCATCCCACTCCCAAGGCTCTGAGCAGCTTTCTCCTCCCTGCAGTGATGTCACAATCAGAAAAGCCAATCATACCTTGAGGGCAGAGCTGACTGGAGATCCAGCACCAAGAACTACAACCCTTACCAGAGAGGCCTCCTGCCCTCCAAAGTTCATAAAATTATATTTTGAAGCATAACCTTTTAAGTTTTATTCTCACTAAAAAATTCTGAGCCTATGTATTATGTAATTTTTTTTTTCCTTTTTCAAGGAGGGGCAGTCACATCAAAATCTCACTACTGTACCTTAGATGCCCACTAGAGATCTGGAGACCGCATAAGCTACAGCATTACCAGTGAACAGCAAGATCAAGTGGCATCACTGGACACGTAGATGCAATCTTTGTACTATACTCAGGACTCTCACCCACCAGGCCAATGCAGCCACATTCCCACTTCCAGTTGGAGTCAGTGTTTCAAATGAGAGCCAGCCTGCTATGTGTGGCACTGTTGGGCAATCAGTCCAACCTGGATCGTTCTGACATGGCCTGGAGAGACTTGTCAGTGATGAGGAATTAGTCTCTATCATTCCAAAGGCTTTCTTACATGCCCTTCTTATGCAGAATAATCAAATCCCTCCTAACAGTCAATGTCCAGGAAATGTCACAATGGAATCAGCAAACAGACAAGGTGGGGATTTATCTTTGTGTCAAACTGAAGAAGCAATCATGAGTTGTTGGGCTCACCATTTGCTAATCAAAATTGAAGATAAGCAGATTATCTAATTGAGCTCATGGTTAGGGTTCTCTGCAGTTCTGATGGAGTCTAAGGCCAAACACCCTACATTCAGGGAAAGTGGAGATCACATCAAGGCCACAAAATGGAAGAGTAAGCAGCAAAGAATGGATCATTGTTCTCAAACAGTTTCAGCCACAGCCAAGAACAAGCAGAAGGCATTGCCCTTCTCTACTGCCTATGGGATGTCCGAGTAGATAGGATGGCTTGCTGCATCCTGCTGTGGAGAGTCCAACAGGCAAGGACATGCCCTTCCGAGGAATGAGCCTGCCTCACATACCATCCATAGTGAGGACTCTGTGTGTGGTGGATCTTGGAATGACTCTTTTCTTTGTGAACATACTCTTCTTTGCAGTCAGGCTCCAGGTAAGTCAAAAGTCTCCTCACCTTGGTGCTGGTTCCTCACAAAATACAACTCACAACCAGCAACAGAAATAAATACATTGGGTCCATTTACAATCCACATTAGTTGTAGTCACAGTACTTTTGTGGGCCAGGTCTTTGAGCAGTTTCTCAGTTTTGGCATTGCTTTGTAGACCTAATTATTCATGTGCGGTGCAATGTACAATATTTTACAGCATCCCAGGCTCTGACCACAAGATCCTGAGGCCCTGACACATAAACAACATCCCCAAAGATTGTCAGATGTCTGGAGTGTCAGGGTCATCCTAATGTAGACACTGGAGTCAATCCAAACACAAGGCCACATTGGGGTTTTGTGTAACTGTTAAATGTCACCAAATGGGGAAAATGTACTACCAAGCACTCCTGACTTTGATCCTACCACCAAAAGCTTTTCTGCATCAGTCACCCTGTGCAGTTTCCTGAGGAAGAACCACAGACAACTTTCCAGGAGGCCTCAGTTCTTTGACCCTCTGACCCTGAGCTCCATCAAAGCAGGCCTCTCCTCGAGCTCACCTCACCCTAGTCCCAGTACATCACCACGCTCACCAATGCTCCCCAGTGCTGGTCTCTGAGCAACTCACTCTTTAGCACAGGTTACAGAGCCAGTGAGATAGGAGGCCTTGAAGTGGCAACCAGCCAGGAACTGACATGAAGGCCAACTTGTCCAAGCAGAAAGGGTCAGCAAACTGTCAGAGAAGCATTTTGCTAGTCTTATGACTGTGTGACTAAAGAACACATTACTAACCAACTGCCGCTCGCTCTGCTGTACACTCAACATGTCAGAAGGCCGGGGAATGGTGTCGGATTAAGAGCATGTCTATTGTGTGGGAAACCTGCTACTTGTTTCATTAAATAAAGTGCTATGACATACTAATCCTCATGTTACAATTTCATGATTTTATCTGTACTACTACCTGGATATACAAAGTACTCCTGAGCTGAAAGGCACCTCTCTCTCCACATGATTTTGGAATTAGCACAACTTATTTTAACAGAGAAAAAGACGCCAACCTGGATGGGCTGTATCCCCTGGATTGTGACAGCCAAGTCCTTTATTTAGGATCGAGTAGGGCCTCCCACAGAGCCCACAAGCCCACATCAAAGCACCCCTCATTTGGTCTGGTGTATCTACCTGTATCTCCAGTGGATCATTACAAGTAGGTTTTTTTCCCCATCAAAAGACCAGTGTTGGGATCAAAAGTGCTTAAGAAGATCCAAGTGAAGCTCTCCAATGCTTTGAGAAAATGAGAATGACCTCTGACACCTCAGTGCTCTGTCACAGCTCCTCCTCCTCCTCCTCCTCCTCCTCCTCCTCCTCCTCCTCCTCCTCCTCCTCTTCTTCTTCTTCTTCTTCTTCTTCTTCTTCTTCTTCTTCTTCTTCTTCTTCTTCTTCTTCTTCTTCTTCTTCTTCTTCTTCTTCTTCTTCTTCAGCTGTATGTCTCTCAGACTCCTCCTCCTCTTGATCCAACAGCTTTTTAAAAACTTGAAATTCCTCAACAGAGGAACAGGCTGTCCTGGCCAAAAACTCAGCTTCAGAAACTCTGAGAATGTTCTTCACAGAGGGATTAGGAATCTGTGTCTGCCCCTTCTTATCAGGGGTTTGGTACCGTCCAAGGCGTTCCAGGTAAATGTGTCTCTGCTTGATCTTGGTTATTGAATATTGTAAGAAATCTGTCCTGACTATGTCACGATGTGTGAGCCCCATCCTGAAATATGCATACTGAAAGATACAAACATGGTCAGGAACCCACATAGAGAACCCTGAAGCCTGTCAGTCCAACTCAAAACAAACTTTAGTCCAAAATCATTAATTGCCTAATTAGAAATGGTAGAATAACCACTGTATAATACCAACATTTGTATGGAATCTTGCATTTCCAAAGTTTTCGAAGCATTTCCAAATTTGGGCTGAGAAAAAAATGCAGCAGAAAATAAAGGGGCACAGAGGCATATCCTTTTCTTTAAATAGAGCAACAAAAATCATGAGTGTAGGAAAAATCGGACCCAAAGAAATCATAAGATACCCAGGAATCTTTAAACAAATGTGTGAGCATGCAGCTTGTTTTATTTGAGTATGTCCTAGCATGCTTTGGAGGTCAGAGGTCAGAGGTCAGGCTAGCTGGCCCACAAGCCTCCAAGAACTCCCTGTCTACCGCCTCTCTCCCCACAGGGGTGCTGGGGCACTGGGCATCCAGCTCTTAGGTGGGTTCTGGGGATCTGAACTCAGGTCCTCATACCAGCTTTGTTTGCTTGTTTGGTTGGTTTTTAGAGACAGGGTTTCTCTACATAGCCCTGGCTGTCCTAGAACTTACTGTGTAGACCAGGCTGGCCTCAAACTCAGAGATCCGCCTGCCTCTGCCTCTGCCTCTGGAGTGCTAAGATTAAAGGAGTGAGTACACCACCGCCACCGCCGCTGGGCTGCACAACTGCTTATGACCTATCTGTCACTAAACTTTTAGGGCAACTGTCACAATCCCCTGTGTAAAAAGACGCTCCAAGGGCTGTAAAGGGTTGCCTGCTTGGACCTGCAATAGCAAGGAAGCAGAGCTAGACAACAAGTGCGTTGGAGAGGAGAGGAGAGAAGTGAGGTGTTCTGCTCAGCAGCTTCTTATCCACTCAGCCGAAAAGACATGAAAACTCTGCTCCCCCGGCCTAATTGCTTACTCTCACCTGGAACTTGTATTCTAGCTCATTGTGGTCCTCCTGCAAAACAGTGGGGCATCTGTGCAGAATGTCTGTGATGTGCTGTGCTGTGAACAAGCACTTCTCCTTCAGGACCTTTACAATGGTGTCAATGTCCCGCTGGTGCATGGTGAAAACCTCGGGGCAAACGAAAAGCACCCGCTTCAGTTTCCCTGTAGAATATTGAGAAAAGCAAAGCATGTAACTTCAGCATGGTCCAGAAAGCCAAGGGCAAACAACACTTAGGGGCTGGTAGATGAGTCAGTGGGTAAAGGCACCTGCCAGCAAGCCTGTAACTTGAGTCCAACCCCCAAGACCCACACTGTGGTGGCAGACAATTGATTGACTCTAGAAGTTGTGCCCTGTGACATGTACAACCACCAGACACACTCTCAGATAGACAGATAAACACGTGCATGCACACACATCTCTGAGATAGAAGGGGTGTGGGGGCAATGACACGGCAAGGCTCCTCTCCCTCCACAGGACTGCCCATTCAGAGTCTACCTTCCATGAAGCACCATGGGAAGGGCTCTTCACAGATCCAACAACCATCCCTCCCTATGCCCCTGCCTTTTTTCTAGTCTTCTATCGGAAGGTGCCAACTTCATGTTCTAGGCCTCCTCTTGCTTGCCTAGTATAGAACGCTTCCCAGGGATTCACCGGGACATGTCAGAGGAGAGTGGTTTCCTGTACAGTGGGGCTCAGGGCTGCCGCTGCTTCACTCTGCATAAGACAGACTAACAATCTCTAGATTTGGGAGCCTGAGCTCAAGGAAGAGGACTTTGGGAATAACAATGGTAGGAACAAGAATAGTCAGGACACACAATTACAAGTAGTCTGAGCGTGACCATGTGTTATATCCGAGTGTTTACTGTTTGTTTTTGAGGGTCTTCTTGGTAGGCCTGGAGCCTGCAGAGCTCCATCCACCTGTCTCTATAGAGGACCTGGCCTCCCCGTGTTTCATTGAGTTACATTAGTAACTGTATTCGGACAAAGGGAAGTAAATATCCGCCGATGAACAGTTGTGCCGATTTAATACCTGGAAACTTAAAAAAAAATCACGTAGACTGTTAACTCACTTTCCTAACAGCCTAGCTTCCATGTATAAGCTTTATACATGGATAAGGATAAGCTTTATTTTGACCTCTCAGGCTGTGCTTCACATATTGACCGAGCACGGGCTTAGATGACACTGTAAGAGACAATCTGTCAGGGGGAACACAGTTATCTTTTTGCTTATCTTGTAGAGGAGGCCTGTAGAGACACATCAAACACAGTGGGCTCGAAGCCTCCCCACTTTGGAGGTAAAATCTTACCAGGAAAAGAAATAAAAGCGGTCACGTGGGTAGAGTTCACTGGAGAGCCCCATCTCCCTTCTCCAGAAGGATGACAGCAGTTGGAAGTAGGAGACCACTCTAACAGCCTTCCAGGAACCTGGCACCATCAGCTCTGAGTGTTGTGTGGGGGATGTTTTTGCAGAGGTCACACACATCACTACCACAGAGCAACACTAACCCACCAAAACCAGACTCCACGTTCCCACTGATCTGGAGCTAGAGATCTCAATGAACACACAGGGGACTCACTTGTCCCTTGGTTCTCTCTTCTTGGGCTATTCTCTCCCACATCCCTCTTACAACCCCATCAGCAGAGAGCCCACTGCACATCTCCTTGGGGACACTGGCCTCTCTTCAGCAAACTTCCCTACCTCACTTCCTCTGAGTAAGGTGGTGTTTAGTCCACAGCACACATGCATCCCAGGACATCTATGAATGTGGCCTAGATCATTTGTGATAATGCCATGCCATACTATCAAAAGGCCGGACATCCTAGCTAGGGTAGGCCGATTTCTCCCTGACTCCTCTCACTCTATAAAGTCTGCAGCATCTTATACCTTCTCCAAGGCCAAGCTTCCGAAGGTAACTGGAACGCCTCTTCATTCGCACGGTAGACAATTTCAGCAACTGGGGATTTTTGTTCAAGGCCATAAATACAGGCTCTGGGTTCAACCCCAAGAGTAGGAGTTCTGAAATTATGTCCAGCAACTGTTGAGGATGGACACTTGGCTGTATTCTAAGCAGGCTGTTAATATGGGCTTCAGCAAACCCCATGTCCTGGAGGGAACTGATGACCTTTTCAGGCTCCAAGGACTTAGGATCCACACAAGGCTTCTGTTCCTCCTGAAGACACTGAATGAGACGTGTCCTGGATTCTGGTTCCTGCACATACTTTTCGGCTCTAACGCTGGAAAATTCTCGAAAGCTTCTTCTACTGGGCACTGTGTTCAGTTTGCAAACCAGAGAAGGGCTCATTTGTTTCTGTTCTCTGAGATGAGGGCTCTGCCTAGCCAAACATGCCCAGGAGAGGGCCACTAAACGATGCCACTCAGGAACCTGTGAGGCAGAGAAACACAGAATCAGTTCTACCTAGAAGAATGACCACCCCAAGGTTACTGAGCCAGTGACCTTGAACCTCAGCTTGACCCTTGGCCCACAAAAGCTAACCGTTTTTGTAAACAATCTGTAAAATCTTCTCAGGGTCTAAAACAGTCTCCAAAGAATAAAATTAGCATCTAAACAACCGCACTTACTGAAGATATTTGAGCTTAAGCGGTATCTACATACTGAAGATAGAGGGCACAAGCAATAATATTTGGCTGAAAATTCTGAGCCTCAGACTAGCCACCAGCCAGATACACTAATTTCATTCCCAAAAAAAGGATAATTTTTTTCAAGGATCCCTTCCATTAAAGGACGAATATTTTGGGGAAGGAATCTGTCGATTTGTACCCAGTAGCCCTCGGTGTTTGGGACTAGCACATAACAAATCAAGCACAGAGCATCCGGTGCCCGCCAGACTGGTCTCAAATACTCTCTAGCTTGGCCAGCCTCCCCTCTCTTGCCCCTGTTGGTGGTCCTGGCCTCCCTAGCCATTAAGCAGCACACTGGCCGAAACTCCGGAGAAGCCAGAAGCTTATATCAGGGCCAGACTGTCTGTGCACACGCCACCCGGGAGCGCTACTGCCACGAGGTGCCCAGACCGGAACACCAAAAATCAGCGTCAGTGCCTCCTGAACGTCCCGCCAACAGCCGCTGTGAGCGCAGGACCTGGGGCAAACTCACCTGCCTTCCCAGCGAAGCCATGGAACCCAAGTCGCAAATAACTGTGACACCGGAAAAGGCGGTGCTTCCCTGCTAAGAACGTCCGGCCTCCGATCTGTGTCCGCCGCGTTCCCCGGGCAAGGCGTTCTTGGTTCCGCAGCCAAACGGGTGGTCCCATACGCTCATGTCCAGCGCCTGCAGCTTGCAGATGCAGCTCCCGTTAGTCGGGCATACTCAGCTGCATGGTCTCTGCCAGGAGCAAGCAGCACTACTGGGTTTTTTTTGTTTGTTTGTTTGTTTTTGGTTTGGTTTGGTTTTTCGAGACAGGGTTTCTCTGTATAGCCCTGGCTGTCCTGGAACTCACTCTGTAGACCAGGCTGGCCTCGAACTCAGAAATCCGCCTGCCTCTGCCTCCCAAGTGCTGGGATTAAAGGCGTGCGCCACCACCGCCCGGCTACTACTGGGTTTTAAAACTGCTCTGCAGAGTACAGTCGAAACTAAACTATCCCGAACCGCACGCCATCGTTTTCTGTTGCGAAACTACACTTACTGGGGCGGGGGGTAGCGGGGTAGGGGACGAGGAGGGGGAGAATATGATAAAAACAATCACCTGTGTTAAAGATTGTACAAGGCTAAATAAGCTAACGCTGTAATTGAGGAATTAGGATCCTGCAGACTAGAAACAAATTATCATGGATTATTCTTAGCCTTTTTGAAATTCATTCACCGTCCACCCGTCTAATATAACAGCGTTGTGACTGTGAATGCTTTTAAAATATATTCCTAAACCAACACTGGTTTTCACCAATCCAAAAGCTAATAGTATCATCAGATAATATCTAAAACTGAGTTAAGTGTTTTCCTAGTTTTGCCTTATCCTTCTTATCTGTGGTCCCCACCAATGTGTCTGGCAAATGCCTTGATTTATGGCTTTATTCTGTAACTGGTAATATCTCACCTAACTACATGGTGGAAAATCTTTTGGAGCAACCAAATTTGTGTTCCTGGGCTTATCTTTGAGGTAGGTAGTTTTTGATGGACACTGTAATACGGCAGTCCAAAACCCTTCCTGAAACGTTAAGTATGGATCCAGACCCAGATGAAAGTATTTGGTAAGTTCTATTGTTTAAAGATTTGTGGTTAGTCAGCAAGATGGCTCAGCAGTTAAAGACACTTGCCACACCAGCTTGCTGCCCTGAGTTTGATCCTAGGAACTCATGTAAAAGTGAAGAAGCAAACCCACTCGTCCTCTGACCTTCACTAATGGAGCACATGCCCATATATATATTTTTTAAATCTATTCAAACCAGAAGCCTTGAACCAGCCCAATGACTCATTGCCATGAACATTTGCAAGTAAAGTTGTCCGAGCAAAATGTTATACTTTGTGATGCACTGCAGGCTCCAAAGCAATTCAATGTTTTATTTTTAATTTTTATTTTCTTGCGGGGGAGGTTACAAGGGTGAGGGGCACACATGGAAGGACTTGGAAATGAGGCAGGCATGGAAGGACTTGGAAAT
>JADRCC010092063.1:0-11513 GCA_019843855.1 Hylomyscus alleni
GATCAATTCTCTACATACACTGATACCACCTCATGATCAATTCTCTATCATGTTTTATCATCATTTTAGGTCCTGTGAGGTTGCTTGCATAAGCTCCAACTATTCTGACCCAATCAACCTCTGTCCAAAGAAAATTTGTTAATGTGAAGTATAATGTCTAATCTTGAAAGGAACACAAAGATAAACTATTCCAAACTTTCACATGATGTTTCTCCCCCATGTTTACTCATGTATGACTGTACCAATGATCATGTTACACAGAGTGACAGCTTTCCCAATTTCTACCTCAAAAGAATAACACAAGTTGGGTTATTATAGATTAGAAATGCTTTTTTTTTTTACCTTAAATGGACAAGAGAGTGATCTGGGCAATGCTCTCTCCCAGTATAACACTCCTCTCAGTGTGGTCTGGGATGGGGTGGAGGAAGATGCTCTGTGTCTTATCTGATAGATTTCTAATTGTTTTCTTTTTCTTAAATTTAGAAACTTTTGTTTAGTAAATGGTTCTTCTTTGCTGTGTCGTCTTTAGACAGGTTCAAGAGATCTCCAGTATGGTTAGTTTTATAATTTTCATTGGATATGACTGATTCACGTGAATTGATTCCTTTGTACTCTTCCAAGTCATATTTGGATTTTGAGGTTTGTCCTCTGTCTTCTTTGGGGAAAAAAAAATAGGAGATAGAAATGTGAAAATAACAGACACATTGAGAGTAAAGATGGGAAGGGAGAATAACCAGGCTGATGGCTTCATTAATTCCAGGTTTCAAGTTAGAAGATCCAGGTATTTTCCAACTCGTACATTCTGAGACATCTTGATATTTGTCATCAGTTATCTATATTTTCAAATGGATAAATAATGATTGCTAAAAACTAAAGATTTCTGTAAGGTTTGTTCTTTCAGAGAAACAGTAAAAATAAAGACTATTATCTAATTGTCTGTCTATAGATCTGTCTGTCTCTCTAACTTCTATTATGTACTACTTCATATGATACATATATAGGTTATATGTTACATATACATATATACAGATGAATGTACCTATAAAATATACATAAAATATTATATATGTATATAAGTATTTACATATATACATATATGTATTCCAACTTATATTTCAGGTCTAAAGTCTTAATAATCACAGGTTGTTATCACAAGTAAAATGAGAAATACCAATATACTGGGCAACGGGGATAGGTTTCTATGAGAACAAAGAGGATATTCTGATTTTGTTCTGTCCCAACCTTTAGAACATTAGACAAGGCCAACTGACCTATATTCTGACCCATTATCTGCTCTGTTCAATTCATATCCATTCAAAACCCAATCTCTTTGAGCAGCATTGCTATAAACATATATAAAAATAATGTTTACCACATATCTTGGTTTTTCTCAGATAAACAAAAGTGACACAGAATCAACGCAAGTACGACCACTTGAGATATTAGTGACTTAACACATTCACAAACTGTACTTGACCTCAAAATAAATACAATAATATGTCAATATTTCTCTTTTGTTATACAGCTCTATGAAACATGATAGGATGAAGTGTAATAATCACTTTAGCTGAAGAGGTAATAACGTCCTTGAATAGCATTTACTCTTCTGTTGATATCTTGGCTTACATTTACATGCTAGCATACAAGTTCAACAGTGACAGAACATTAGCACAAAACAGCTTATCTCATAAAATGTTAGGACATAAAAGAGGATAAAGAAACTGATTTCTTATTCATACATGTACAAAAATGCATATGTGTTCACACATGAAAGTTCACAGAGGAATAATGCTGCTCGGATGTACAAACGCAGCATACATGGAATGAAAATTGTTATGTGGTTAGTGCCTCCTGAGGTGTAGAAAATGCATTGCCTATTACATAATGGAAGTCCAATCAGATCATTCAGTCTTCAAGTAGGTGGCTCAAGACTTTAGAATGATAGTAAATTGACAGCTCAGTTTTGAGCTCTCTTAGTGGAAGCTGCATGATAGTCCAGCTGGAATTGTTGATTGAAAGTCCATGTTACTGAGACTACATATCATTTCTCTCCTACCCACATATGTTCTATGCTTATAGACCCAGTGTGTGATAACAGTGACTGGGAAATGAGGTTACCTGAAATCCATGGACCGCATCAGCTTATTCACTCTGTAATGCACAATCTTCCTTGGCTTAAATAAATCACAATCCTGTGAATATTCATGTGAGATGAAAATATAATATATTTTTAATTTTAAGAGTTCAATGTACATACAACCGTTCCAATTTTCTT
This sequence comes from Hylomyscus alleni, assembly GCA_019843855.1. NCBI lineage: Eukaryota > Metazoa > Chordata > Mammalia > Rodentia > Muridae > Hylomyscus > Hylomyscus alleni. The sequence continues at coordinate 2,276 of JADRCC010092063.1, forward strand.
CCTTAATTTTAATCTTGTTTCCACTGAGTGTCTGACCATTTCACAAGCTCTGGCGCCTGCCTATATAAGTATACAATTTCATATTTGGTCTTTTTTTCTTTTTTCATTTCCCTTCTAGGCAAAGTAGACTATGAGGTGTGCTGATTCATCTTCTGGGAAAATTTGTTTTAGTCATTTAAACACATCCCAGTAACAGACTATAGTTTAGGACCATTTCAGTTTAAAGTATACCTCATGTTATTCACAAGGACTTGTTAGCCTGGTTTACATTGTTATCATGCATTGAATTATTGTAGTGAGCTCATCTGGAGGCCATGGGTGCCAATTGGTAAGGCCTTTTTGCATATGAACATCATGTAACTTATTTATGTATTCAAGGTCTTCTACGGTTATGCTATGTCCATTGGATCATAGCGTATTGGTACATATGTCAAAGAATAGTCTGGTTAACAAAAAGAATATTGAAAGCTAGGTGGTAGCGAATATAGGTGTGAATTGGATTGACGTGAAAGATAGTCTGGTAAAATTCTGATGGATTTGCTTTCAGATACGTCTTGCCAGTTCTATCTTGTTGGCTTCAGTATGCTTTCTTTATTCTCTGTATTTTGTGTTTGAGGCATAGTGTAAGGAAAGGATCTTTCGCTATCTTGTCTATTTGATATTTTAAATTACTCCTTTATGTCTACTGGTATGTCTTTGTAACTTGAAAATATTTTTATTTTTATATATTTAAAATACTTTTTTTATAACTAGAGCTTTCCTTTTCTTGTGTGCCTATTAAATATAATTTATTTTATCTTTCAGAGTACCATGAATACAATGTATTACATACTTACTGATTTTTATCTGATTATTTTATGTTTCCTGCTTCTGCTTTGCCCACCTCATCAAGCTCATATATTATTCTTGCTCGACTCTTTTGCTGAAATATAGAGATTTTGTTGTACTCATTATGATTTTGATTTCTAGCATTTCACATTTGCTTTTCTGCAGTAATTCCATCTGTTGAATTCTTTCTTTCATATTTTCATTGATTCCTTTATTCTAATATACCCTACCTAATTCTCTGTGTGGATTTTATCTAACTCACTCTCACTAGAAGCCATTACTGTAAAATTAGTAATTTTAGATGAATAATTCAATTTTTTGTGCATCTCTGCCCACTTTTCCTATATTACTGTACTGAGATTTGTTTGTTGTTATTTCCTTGAGTGATTTATTTTCTTACCTACAATCCTTTAGTGAAAGTAATTGCAGTGTTCACAGCAGATTGGATGTGGTAGAATTGAGTACCTAGTTCAGAAAGCACTTTAGTCCAGGATCTCACCTTGTCTTATGGAAACTTCATTCCATTTCCTGAGTAGGAAATTAACTTGTAGAGCAACTAAGATTACCAATATTACCACTAGGCCAATGTCATTGTATCCAATTAGTAACAGTAGCTCCTTTGATTTTAATAACTGTTGGATGATAAACAACCGAGGACAAAATGGAATTTACTCAGATGTTATTCAATGTGATTAGTGGTGGGAGGAAAGCAGGGCAGGAAGAATAATAATCACATATTAATTAGTTTGAGGCTGAAAAAAAAACAATCAAGGTGAATAAAGCAGATAGAAGAATAATTATAAGATGCTGTTAAGGTTCACAAACTCTATAGAGAGTTATAGTAGTGTAAGTTACAGTAATAATATAAAAAGGTAGACTGCATTAAGAAGAAAGAAACAAAACAATGAAACAATAAAAGTATAGGGCTGAAGAGTTCTACAGAATGCTGATGAGGGTTGCTCTATTGCTAAGTATTGTAGTGCTGAATTCTGTACCTGAAGGTCTAGGCTTAAGAGTGACTTTTATTTCCAAGTTTTTGTTGTGCCAATATGGTTCCTTGATTTAATACTATTGGTTAAATAAAATTGGCTATAGCCAATTATTGAATTATTGGAGGGATTAGAGTTAGGTGGGCTTAAGCTTGGAGTGACCTGGTTGAAGGAGGAGAGCCCAGGAAGAAAGCAAAAGGAGAGAGGAGAGAGTGAGTGAGAGAGAGAGAGACAGAGACAGAGACAGAGACAGAGAGACAGAGAGAGGAGAGGAGAGGAGAGGAGAGGAGGAGGAAAAGAGAGGAGCGGATGGGAGGGGAGGGGACGGGAGGGGAGAAGGGAGGGAGAGGGGAGGGGAGAAGCCACCATGGGGGAAGATGGACTATAAACTCTTGGCCAGGAAAAACAGCAAGTATCTGAGATAGATCAGTGGGGAGGTAGCCAGGCCAGCAGTTAGAATAGTAGATTAGGGGATACATCTCAGTAATTGTCAAAGCCAAATACAATAATGATAGTCTGAATCTCACTTATTTGCAAGCTAGTTGGAGATAAGCTTAAATTGGTTGTACTACAGAATGCCTTGTAGTAAACTGATAAGTAAGGTTTTATGACTGTTATACATGTCTCTCCACCCAATATATATAAATACATATGAATAAAAACATATACACATACATATAATACATCTACACGTGTGTGTGTGTATGAAATGTTTTCCTTTATACAAGTTGCTATGGTCATGATGCCTCTTCACAAGAAAAGAAACCCCAACTAAAGCACTTAGTGTGTAACATCATTGTGATATATAGATGCAAAATATAATTATTTAAATAAAGTTAACATGAAAGCAAAAGAATACTTGTGGAGTGCATTGTTGACACAGCTGTACTGTATTGAAAGGTGGGGTTCTCGATTCACTTTGCCTCCAGTAGACTCTGCTAGGTGCTGTGTGAGTGAGGTGAATGTGAGTGACTGTTGTCACTACAACTTTGCTGTGGCAGTTTGAATGACACCCTCATACACACACACACAGGCTCACAGGGATTGGAATCATTAGAAAAGATTAGGACATGTGGCCTTGTTGGAGTAGGTGTGGCCTTATTGGAGGAAGTATGTCACTGGGAGTGGGTTTGGGGTTTCGGATCCTCAAGCCAGACACAGTAGCTCACATTCTCATCTTGCTATATGCTGACCCAGGTCTAGAACTCTTGGCTCCTTCTCTAGCATCATGTCTGCCTGTATGCCACCATGCTTCCTACCATGATGATAAAGGACTAATCCTTTGAACCTGTAAGCCATTCTCAACTAAATGTTTTCCTTTATAAGAGTTGCCATGGACATAATGTCTCTTCACAGCTATAGAAACTCTAACTAAGATACTTGGTGCTGTCAGCTAGCACTTGCTGGCATCCACAATAGTGTCTGGATTTGATGATTGAATATGGAAAGGATTCCCAGGTGGAACAGTCTCTGGATTGTCGTTCTTTCAGTCTCTGCTCCATAGTTAGTCTCTACAACTCCTTCCATGGGTATTTTGTTCCCTCTTTTAAGAAGAAATGAAGTATGGAGCCTGATATAGCTCTCTCCTGAGAGGCTCTGACAGTACATGACTAGTATAGAAGTAGAGGCTTACAGCCATCCATTGGACTGAGTACAGGGTCCCCAATGAGGAGCTAGAGAAAGGACTCAATGAGCTGAAGGGTTTGCAGCCCCTTAGGAGGAACAACAATATGAACTAACTAGTACCCTCAGAGCTCCCAGGGACTAAACCACCAACTGAAGAGTACACATGGTGGGACTAATGGCTCCAGCAGCATTTGTAGCAGAGGATTGCCAAGTTGGTTATCAATGGGAGGAGAGGCCCTTGGCCCTGTAAAGGTTCTGTGCCCCAGTGTAGAGGAATGCCAGGACCAGGAAGCAGGAGAGGGTGGGTTGGTGAACAGGGAGAGGGGGGAAGGAACAGGGATTTTTGTTGTTGGTTTTGTTTTTAATTTTCTCTTTTTTCGGAGTGGAAACTGGGAAAGGAGGTATCATATGACATGTAAATAAAGAAAATAACTAATAAAAATATATTTGGTGTTTGTGGGATTCTGGCACATGGTACAAGAGAGTCTGTAAGTCTTTCTCAAAATTTCTTAGATTGCTGATCTTCATCAAGGACTCTCCTGGTCCTGCAGTTTGGCTTCTGAAGTGATTCCCTTAACCATTTTGCTGTTGTCCTCTGGACAGCTCCATTCTTCAATAATAAAGACCTTCCAGCTAGGATGTGAGTCTCAGTGTTCTTCCTTGCCCCTGTCTGGAGAGTTCCCCCAGGCTTACTCTGCTCCTTTACAACAGAGTGTGTATCTTGTAGCATGATACTTACTGTGTAATATCTTCTGTGTTTTCTTTCACTAAATTTCACTGCAGGATCTACTACCTTATCCAGAAATCTAAAAAAAAAAAAATCATTTTAATAATATGTAGTAAAAACATAAAATTAGCTTACAGAACAAATTTCATTGGAAAAAACTTTAATATTTGATTTGTGTGCTACAGTCCTAAAAATGTTAAAAACTGCTCAATACTTAAAAGTAGTATACAAGTTTTGTGGATATTGCATAAGATTATGGAAAAATTAGAGACAGTGATAAAGCTTAGGGGTAAAGTATATGTTTAACATCTAAAATCCTATGTACAATCACAGCACCTATGAAATTAATGATGAAATATCTTTTTCTAGCCTCAAATTAATTTTAGAGAGTACATTATTTATTCTATTATGTTGAAGAAACATGAGATACTTTCCCCTTCATTATACTGAGATATAAATGTAGACATGTGTTGATAATGAGTGTTCCAGGCAGAGTACACATGCAGATCTGTAAGCTCATCCAACTGAGCACCTGTCCTCGTGGCTTCAGAATTCAGAAAACCTCTATGGTTTTTGTTTGTTTGCTTGTTTGTTTTGTTTTCTGTTTTTATCCTTTATGGCTTCTATTTTCTCTTCTAAGTCTCAAGGAAACAGAGTATAAATCAAGCAAATAACTTCAGCTTGATAGATTATAAAAAACATGTGATCTTTGATCTCATCGAGTTACACATCCTAAATGCTTTTATTTCTTGGCCTGAGGCCCAGACTCCAAGTATCATTCAAAGGATATGTTTTCATGATATAGTGTTTGATATCTTACCACTTACAAATGTTCTTTTTACATAACCCCTTCGTTTTTATCATCTTTTAAAGAATAGCTGCAGAATACGATAAAAAATGCAACTATACATAGAATAAAAATTATTTCTTTAGACTATGTCACCTGTTAAAATGTTAGAGAGAGAGAGAAGAGGAGAATGAGAATTAAATATGTAACAGAGCAGTATCAGTAAGCTTTATGGCTGGCTGTGCATAGAGGCTTATACCCAGTCCCTGAACACAGTGCAGGTCCACCATATCTGTGAGCATCATGAATACTTGATAAACCCACAGCAACAATACCAGAATAAAGCCTGTGTTAATGTTTGCACAGTCAGAACTGCACAAGATTTATATATTGCAGGATACAGGCATCCTATTTTTTGTAGACTTATAAAGCATTTTTTCTGTGATGATGGAAATTATATATTTTAATTATCTTCAGTCCATTTATTGTTGTTTGTAGAATTTTATATCCATTATATATAAAATACTAATATTAAATGAATAGTCATGTTAAAAGCAATGTGGAATTGTGCTTAAGAGCTATACCTGTTTTATATCTGACAACACATTGTGAAATGAAACATGTCATGTAATTTCTGAGAAGAGAATCAATCAATATCTCATACTGATAATAAATTTTGAGTGCTTTTTGCAATTCAAAGGCACCATAGAAGTCAGAAGCAATTCAGAGAGCAGAAAAGGGGATAATGGTAGACACTACAGAAGAGTGCAGATGATAGAAGAAATGATAGGAGTAATTATTAGACAGCAAGCAACTCTTGTAAGAGATGGGACTTTATCATTTACTTAGACAATTCTGAGACACTGAGACCATAGGCATATGTTAAAATAATGGAGAAATTAAACCAACCAACCAACCAACCAACAAACAAAAATGTCTTTAATCTCTGTTCCTTGTTCTTTAGGTCAATATTATCTTATCAATGCAATCCAGTAAGGAAACTGAAGGTAGAATTCACTTGGTTATTCAACTAGGATAGTGTATGAGAGAAGATTTAAGAGCAGACTTTCACTGGCTGAAAACAAGAGAGCTACTCCTTGCCTGGAGGGTCAAGGATATTAGACTTCAGCACAAGGGTAGTTGAAAACCAGACCAGGGAACAGGAAAGTTAGGTGCAGCTTTGGCTATGTTAACAATGAGCAACACCTACTGGGGCAATGTTGGAGAGGAAGGAACCTATAGAAAACTAGATTATATTTGGTACCAGTGAAGAACCTAGAGGAATCTAGAAAATTGGACTCAGAGATGAGAATTATGACACTAAGCCCATCTGAAGAGACATTTTAGAATCATTAAGGAGGTTCATAAATAAAGTTCCTAAGTTATGTATGATAGACTGTACACTTTTATATTGAATTATACCAGGAATGATTCTACTTTGAAGTATAGATAATGAATAGAGTAAATGTATACCATATTGTTACATATTGTTAAGATAAAATATTGAAGTTACACATAATTTGTAATATTTAATATTGAAAATTATTTATTTGTATTCTACAATGCACTACACATCATGAGTCTTTAATGTTTTAGTAATTGAATACTATTATCAAATTATAAATATATTACATTGTTTATATATATTTAAAACACACACATATATAATACATGCACGCACATATACACATATGTATATGTATATGTATAAAACAATATATATAAAACATTGTTGTTCAAATATCATACTATGGTTGAATCCATCTTCAACATATAGTATTCCCTCTTGAATTCTTTTTGAAAAGATGCAGTTCATTGGAATTGACCCCAAGGGTCAAATGTCTTTGGAACTAGTATCAGGTCAAGTGTATTATGAAATGTAAGCATTAGCACAGGGCCAAAGAGCATCTAATAGTAGTTTCAAAGGCTCCAAATGGCACAGACAAGCAGTAGCGATTCATTCTGCTAAAGATTGATGGTGTTTGCAAAGTAAAAGAGATTTATTGACTTATTTATTGATTTGATTTATTGGTTTGGAATGAGTTTTTTTTTTTTTTTTTTCTTTTCCAAGAAGCATTCATGAATGTGCCACCAATACAATCCCAGAAAATGCACCGTCTGCATCTCAGCGGAGGGTACACGCTCAGCAGGCACCTGCAAGAGAAGAGGATTTAACGAAGAAGAATGATTTTTGTGGCAGCGATATATTACACACCACAACACTCCTCTGGGTCAATAATGATGACTAACAAGCACGGGACAAGAATGAGAGGAGAAAACAATGCCTGTGCCCTGAATGCTCTGAGACCGAATGAAAGACAGCCTGTAATTAGAGTTTTAATTTTGTATTTTAACTCCAACTATGAAGGACTATGGAATAAAAAAAAAATAAAAATGGTGAATGGAAAGGAAATGCTGCAAAACAAGCAAAATCAATAATGCATTTGTATGTGAATAGATACCCAGAAACATGTACTTACATTCTAAGTGAGGGAAACACAATGAGATTATGCAAAATGTGAGTTTACATTGATGAGTCACATGGAGTTGATGGTCACATCCAGAGAAAAAGAACGAATTTGGGGTAACTGATCCTCCAAATAAAAGAGAAAATTGTGTTTGGTTGGATATCAGTAGCCAATGAATCAGATTTAGAGGCCAATTAATCCAAACCTGAGCCTGATTACTTCCAAGAGTATGCCTGGCAAAGCACAAACACAAACCTTTTTTTTTTTTTTTTTTTTTTTTTTTTTGTTTTTTCGAGACAGGGTTTCTCTGTGTAGCCCTGGTTGTCCTGGAACTCACTCTGTAAACCAGGCTGGCCTCGAACTCAGAAATCTGCCTGCCTCTGCCTCCCAAGTGCTGGGATTAAAGGCATGAGCCACCACCCCTGGCTGACACAAACCTTAAGTTTCCAATGTCAGTATAGAAACAGCTGTGCTATTGTCTTCGAAAGTGCTCCTGTTGGCCATCCAGTCTAGCACCCTTCAGACTCTTCTTTAGATCACTATTGTAGCCTCACAATCAATTTTCAATTATTTAAGCCTCCATTTCTTTCCACTTGGCCACTAAGATGTTGTCAAAGTTATGTCCTAGCATTGGGACATTTTAAGTTTAAGACTGAGCATAGCACATTAGTTAAGGGTAATTTAAATATAATGTGTATACAGATGAAGCATGGAATGTAAAAGAATAATAATGTCAAATTATCACTGAGTTAAGTTAAAAAGGAAGACACGTTTTCTGTAGCATTTTGCATGCAAAGCTTTATAAATGTTTATAAGCCAAAGAGCTCTCTGGATATGTCAATGAAAAGAACTGGATTCAATCTGGATTTTAAACAAGACAAAATCCATTCTAATGATCTACCATAAGAGAATTCATAATAAAAATATTATTTTACAACATTTACTAAAGTATAATGCCCTTTATTTCTCATTTGATTTAGTCAGTCTGGATAAAATTAGGTTTTAGTTGGTATTTTTTTCAATTTTATTCAATTCTACACATAGGTACTTTATATATAATATTAACTTTCCTTTATACAGTATAGAATTTAGCTTCTATGTTACTGCAACCTGCACACCAAATAAAAGTATAGTAAGTATATTTACCATTAAGCTATTTATTTTTTAATTGATGGCTTTAATTAAAATTTCTTAATCTATCAATTTTAAACACACATGAATATGAAATAGAAGGTAAGATAGATTTATAAATTTATTTAGAATCCAAATTTATATTAATTTCCTGATCAAAAAGAACCAAGAAAATTAATTTTGAAAACAAATACAAAGTATGACCTGACATGAAATATGGCAAATACTTCTGTGTCACATGAGGATGTGATTAAGATAGAGATCTTGGACTTTTCTTCCTATACATAGTTACAAATGAAATAATATGTGTGCTTATAAAGTAATAAAGATCTAGGAATGTTATACAGGTGACAGGGGGAGAAAGTATAAGGTGACAGCATTAGAGTGTGGAACTCATAGCTGTAAAACCAGGAGAATTCAAAAGCAAGGATCTTTCTTCTGGTGCAGCCCTTGGTGATGGTGACATTCATACTGATGTATTTTGGTGCAGTCTTACTGCACAGTCCTGGGCTGAAATCAGTCTGAGAAACTACAGGATTTGCTGAAAATTTGACCAAACACAGTACATTTTCTCTAATTGTCCTGGCTCTCTATTTCTCTCAATAACTTTTACCTTTTTCTGTAATGCACACCTCCTGAGATGTGTGTGTGTGTGTGTGTGTGTGTGTGTGTGTGTGTGTGT